>CM049812.1:16611216-16620794 GCA_027422405.1 Ptychobarbus kaznakovi | reverse complement strand
TGACAAAATTAGGAATAAATGAAATGTTTAAGTTGTTGCTGTGCTGAAATGTTTTGACATTGTTTTCATATATTCTAGACATAAATAGTCTAATTTTGCCATGTCTAGAATGTGAAAGTCTTTTGTTCATTTACATTCATCTTTCCGTTCACAAACTGAACGTGGGTCAGACTTTCCCCGTCCTCATGTCACCTTTCTCTTTTCAAATCCAGAGGATAAAAGGAGTGAAAGAAAACGGCCTCAAAGCCTCCATGAAAGCGCTGCCACGGGACGAAGGGGAAATATGAGATATCTCCTCTCTCTCAGTATGTCTGACACAGAAACCGTAGCGGCACTGCCAGCCTGCCGGTGGCGGTTTAATGAATAGTTCATTCAGGAGCAGACGTTAAGGAGGCACATCGGCTGAGTTGGCTGCTGTGTATGCACACACTGTATGTGGCAGTTTCACAAAAGCTACCTGCGGGTGATAAGCTCTTCACTTTATTGCCCGCTGGAGTGCCTGACGCGAGAGAAAGCGCTTTCCTCATAAATCAAAGGCAATAAATGTCAGCGCAGCCCAAAATCCCCCATTTTCCCATCTTCACGCAGGCCTTTGCCATAACTTTGGTGTAATGATCATTCAATTACTACCCATCTATGATATGTCAGGAAATGTTGGATGTGAGAACCAGAGACCCAGATTTATCATATCTTTATGAGTTCACAATCACATTGCACAGTCTGAGGTACTGTAGTAGATGTATGTACACTAAAAAAAAAAATCTGTACAATTTACGGTAAAAAAACGGCAGCTGTGGTTGCAAAAAAATATGGTAGCAACAGGTTTTACCTTACATTTACATTTAGCTGACACTTTTATCCAAAGCGACTTACAGTGCATTCAGGCTATACATTTTTCTTTTATCAGTACATGTGTTCCCTGGGAATCGAACCCACAACCTTTTGCGCTGCTAACGCAATGCTCTACCACTGAGCCACAGGAACACAAATTTACAGTTAAATAGCGTCATTTCATTAACTGATATAAAGGTAATATAACAACCTATTGAAGTATTGCTGTGGCTCAGTGCTTAGAGCATTGCGATAGCAGCGCAAAAGGTTGTGGGTTCAATTCCCAGGGAACACATATACTGACAAAAAATGTATAACCTGAATGCACTGTAAGTCACTTTGGATAAAAGCGTCTGCTAAATGCATAAATGTAAATGTAAATGTAAATACTAAAATCTGTTTTCTAGCTTTGTAATTCACTGATAATCACCAAAAGCAGGTGGTGATGAGACAGTCACATGATGAACCAAAGCCTATTAAAAGCAGCTTTTAAATATTAACATGTATAGAAGGACACACACACTAAACACCATCATAGTAACACACATGAAACTAAAATAATGCAATAAACATTAGTTTAACAACATTAGATGCAACATACAATCCTAATGTACAAAACTGCTTATAAAAAACTAAGGGTGCATTCACACTTGCACTTTTGGTGCACACCTGGCTTCGATTGACGTCAGAGTTCGGTTCGTTTTGGATGATGAGAACAATGTCTTCTGAACTCGGGTGCGTGTCCGTGAACCGAGTACGCTCAAAAAGGGTGATCTGGGGTAACGGTTCGTGTGAACTCCGGTACGGTTCGCTGCTGATGTGAATGCAGTCATACCAAATCGTGGAAGTGAACCGCTATTAATGATGTATTAACCCTTTAAGAATCCAGCGTACCGCCGGCGGGGACACCAAGTAGTGACGGGGTAAAGTCGACAGACACAAAAAAAAAAAAAAAAAAAGAAAATTGAACATGTCATATATCCATGGAAACTGAGATTCTTGTGATTTCAACTATGTAAACCATTTAAAGATATAATAAACACAGCATGTACAATCAGTGTCTTTATCAGACCACTTTTTGTTGAGATAATGCAGACATGCATGATAGTACAGACATACATAGGAATAACACAGTAGGGATGCAATATAACACCAATATAAGAAAAAACCCACAAATTAAATAATGTACTATGTACAGAAATAGAAATATAGGAAACAAATGTATTTAGATTATAAATTATAAATATATATGTAATTTTAAAATTGTACACATTTTGAAGTCTATAAATAAATGTCACTATAATGTGTTTATGCTTCAGTTACTATGTGTTACTATGTGTCAGCATAGTAATTATTGACAGTGAATCTGGATTGACAGTGAACCCAGCACTAGTAACATTTTACAATAAGGTTCACAAATGTGCATTATAAACATGCATTTTATTATAGGTCAAACATGTTAGTAAAGAGCCCACAAACATCAGTAACACACAAGCATTACAGTAAAATTGTATGTGTTGTATTTGCTGAGGGGGGGGGGAATCCAGCAAATGGTTGTATAAATATACACTGTTCAGCTGCAAGATAAAAACCACTGACAGGTGAAGTGAATAACATTCATTATATTCGTACAATGGCACCTGTCAGTGGGTGGGATATATTAGGCAGCAAGTGAACAGACAGTTCTTGAATTGTAATGTGTTGGAAACAGGAAAAATGATTGAAAAGCTCTGAGTGACCCAGTGGATGGCCGGGAACATGTGATTTACCTTGGGTACAGATCACAGCAGATGCACTATGGGAGAAGGCAGGTCGGTGGAGGCTGTGTGATACTCTGGGCAAGGTTCTGCTGAGAATCCTTGAGCCTGGGATTCATATTGATGTCATTTTGACAAATACCACATACTGAAAGATTGTTGCAGACCACCCCCCTTCATGGCAATGATATTTCCTGATGGCAGTGACCTCTTTCAGCAGGATAATGCACCCTGCCACACTGCAAAATAAATAGTTTAGGAATAATCTAGGGGACATGACAAAGAGTTCCCTTAGATCTTAATCCAAGTTGGATCTTTAATGTTGTGGGCCTATTTTCTGCCAGAGGGCCTGGAAAGTTTGTTCAGATTCAGTGCTTTATAGATTCTATCACTGTGACGACTGGGGCGGGGCGAGAGCCGTGGGAACGGAGCGAGGCCGGTGGAGTAAATGATAATGAATGACACCTGCACCACTCACCGGTCTCGAGTCCCACGGAGGAGCTCCGGAAGGAGAAAAGGAGGAGCGATAACAGGAGTGATTTTAGTTTGTGTTTTTGTGTGCGGCAGTCGTCCGTGAGGGGCTGCCGCTTTTATTTTGTGTTTGTTTATTGTATTATTAAAGTGTTTAAATGTTCGCCGGTTCCCGCGTCCTTCTTCCCGATCTATGAACTGCGTTACAATCACATATCAATATATATTTAAAAAAAAATCAAAACCTGACTGCCTCTGCTAAAAATGTTAGAATGGTGCGTGGCTGGATCTTCCAATAGGACAATGATGCAAAACAAACATCAAAGTAAACACAAAAATGTGTCACTGAGCACTAAATGAAGGTTCGTCCATGGCAATTCCAGTCCATCCCCTGGCCTGAACAGTATAGAAAACCAGTGAAGTGAACTGAAGAGGAGAAGCACCAACATGCACCTGATCTGACCTGAATGATCTGGAAAGACTTAGTCTCCGATCTCTTGCCAGGTGTTCTCCAACCTCATCAGGCATTATAGAGCTGTCATCCTTGCAAATGGTGGTTGCCAAAAAATATTGAATAAACATGTATGGGAGAAAAATATCAGGTCTGTCCATGCTGGTGTCCCTCAGGGTTTGATTTTGGGTCCGTTTTGTATTTACACTTACGGATCTATAAGTACAGCTCTTTAGTAAATGAACAAGATGAAGATATCAAATAACACAGGAGAAAATACAATCCTAATAAAACAACAGCTTAACATAGATACATCAATACAGAATTCAGACAACTGTCTAAGTAAAAAAATTTGTTATTTATACAAAGTGATAACCAAGAAACAGGTGTGCACAATTCAAAACCTGGAAACATAATAAGTAGCTATGGAAATGAGATCTAGGAGTATGACTTGTAAAGAATGACCACAAATCACAATATTTGTTTGAGGGCAGAATATGTAATATCATTGTCACTCACACCATTGTTCTCATCTTAAATCAGTCGTAAGTTCACAGATCCCCTGAATGATCACCAGCACCTTCGAAGCACCATCACCTGGCTTATCATCATCATCATTTGGATATAGGGTGTGGGCTTGTTGATCCCACTGTTTGTTTAAAATACCTCTTCCCTGATTTTTAGATATCATTTAAAGACATATAATTTAAGGAATTGCAGTGTTTAATTGCTCTGTTCATGTTTTTCTGGTAACACAAGATTGGCCTCTAGACATAAGCTGTGATAAACTGGTTTGTCAGGGAGCCATTTTCATAGAAATCTAGTGACTAAGAGCTGAGCAATTCAACAGATTCATCAGCAGCTTTCTTATCCTCTAGGACAGTCTTGCTGGATCAATACAGGAACTAAATCATATTTTATCTTCAGGAGAGGATCTATCTATCTATCTATCTATCTATCTATTATCTATCTATCTATCTTCTATCTATTATCTATCTATCTATATTTCTATCTATCTATCTATCTATTATCTATCTATCTATCTATCTATCTATCTATCTATCTATCTATCTATCATCTATTTTCTATCTATCTATCTATCTATCTATCTATCGATCTATCTATCTATCTATCTATCTCTCTCTATCCATATCACCATCCTATCCATCCATCCTTCTATCTTGAATCTAATATCTATCTATATATCTATCTATCAATCTATCTATCTATCTCTCTCTCTCAATCTCTCTCTCTCTCTCTCTCTCTCTCTCTCTCATCCATCCATCTATCTATCTCATTCATCTGAATCTGAAGATTCTCCCATTGTATAACTATAACTGCAAAATCCAGTCCTGCTGCAAATATAGTCTATATCCAAAACCTGTCAACACAAATAAGCAAATATATGGCTGCATTCGGGAAACATAAATAAGAAACCTTCTCAGCCATATGCTGGATAGGCTTTTTGCTTTGTTGATGAACTCTAGACAGTGTGATGTAAAATCAATGGTGTGTGGAAAATAAAAGCTGACATTCAGTTTACATTTGCAAATAGTTGTCAACACAGTCGTTTTCAAGCCATATCAAATGTGAAATGTGGTTAAAAACCGTGTTTTAAACTGTTAACCTGTTCTTAAAATGTTATGTTTATGCATCTGTGATGTGTTAGCAAAGAAAGTCGTATTTGTTAACACATAGCTTCATACAGGTGAATCTTTTTATTTACACTTGGTGCTTGAAGTCCCTGCACTTCCCCTTTTTTGCTTATTTTCTCTCTTCTCTCTCTCTTTCAGGGAAGTGTGAGCCCTGTTAGAAATCACAGAGAAAGGGGGCTGAAGACATGGCCATCTAATGGATGGATGGATGAGAGACACAATCAGGGTCTGCTGCTGAAGATGTAGCTGTGATTGTGCTGAGAGGGGACCATGTTGACTCTTCTTCACCTTTGCCCCCTCCCTCTCTTTCAGCCCGATAGCATGTATTGACCTCTCATCGCTCTGGCATGAAACTCTCCGACTGCAGAATGATTTTCCTCCTCCCTAAAGAGAGTCAAGGTGCAATGGCACTTGTGGCACTCTTGTTTAGACACTGTCATACAATTACACACTCAACATCCTCCCTTCACACAACCATCAAAAAAAACACTCTGCAGACACTTACAATAATGTGCAGGTAAGACTTTCCGGCAAATGCAAGCCTTACAGCAGCCATAGGGGCTTTCGCACTGGAGGAACCATTTTCATAGTTCCTATTGGTGGAAGTAGTGTTGTCAAAAGCACCGACCGCAATACCATTCGGTTCTGAAATTTTAAAAATTCCATTCCCGCTAACATTTGAGCGCTGTTGAGCGGATTCTTAAACAGCGCTGATTGGTCATTGTGTTCACGTGCACAACAGGCTTCAATGATCATCAGTTTACGCTCTTCACTGAGCACTTCATTGATCAATGAAGCCAATCACAGATGTATCTATTGAGCGCGTGAACACAATGACCAATCAGTTTAAGAATCCGCTCAACAGCGCTCAAATCTTAGCTGGAAATGGGCTTTTTTTTTTATTTTTTACGAATGATATTGCGGTCTCGGTGCTTTTGACAACACTAGGTGTTCGCACCGCAGGAACTAGGAACATAAACGAACTCCGTTTGGAGGAAATAAATTAGCTCCTACATTAGAGTAGGGTCTAAAACAGTTCTATAAGAACAATCAGCGATGTTAGTGTAAGATAGGCCAAACGCATACGAAACACCGGCTACCTGGCATTTTTTAAAAGCCATGTACAAATATCTCCGGCATTTACCTGTAGCATTGTGTTCTTTTCTCAGTCAATATGTAACACTGCAAGTTGTCATATGAGATTTAGTCAGATTTGTAATGCTTTTTCAATTGCATAAGTCGTGGGTTTACCTTTCATCTCCGTTATAATGAAACCCATGACACACTACAAAAACAGCTCCAATCACGGCGTCCTCCGTTCACCGGTTGTTGATGTTTGTAATGCCGCGCATAAAGACGTCGCAGTCGGCCGCTTCAAAGTTCCCGCTGCCGGTGTGAATGTAACCAGGTAAACGGCCCGAGGGGAAATTGGTTCACTAGGAACTATAATCCTGGCTAGTTCCTAAAACTACGCGGTGCAAAAGCCCATCATGTTACTTTAACCCTGAAAAGAAGCACCAAGCAATGCAAAACTGAATTAAAGCCAGTCTTTGCTATAACAGCTTGAGTTGATTTTTGAAGGCAGTCATACAGGTGTGTGGGACAGTGTAACATTCTACAAGAAAATGTTTTTGTATCTGTTAGTTAATGCGTTAGATGCATTATTATCAATGATACATAATGAAGGATGCATTTTGTTATTATTTGTATTTTTTTCATAGGTTACACCTGGTCTTGTAAATGGCTCGTATTCTTTGGCCCTTGTGACTCTGCAGACAATCATTAAACATAATGTTTGGCCAAACCATTACAGATCCGCCAGTGTGCTGAGACATGCATGTGATTATGAGGTACACAATGGATTTTAGTTTCCAATAATTATTTTTTTGGAATATAGCAACTACTCGGGCAGGTGTCCGTTTTGTCCATCTGTGCCTAGGGAAATTTTCCTTTGCAATATATTTACATGCACTTAGTGTATAATGTTATTTACACAACAAAGTACTAAATAAAATAAGGTAACTGCAAGTTTAGTTTCAAATCAAATCACTTTTATTGTGTTCCTAGTTATTGCTTAGTTGGTACCAGGGCTTGACATTAACACCCTCCAAACCGCCAAATGCGGGTGGATTTCAGCTGTGGCGGGTAACACGGTCACTATTACTAACCACTTCAGTGGGTTGAATTTTAAATACAGTAACAGAGCTCGACATTAATGCTTGTCCGGGACAAGTGGATTTATTGAAGGGGCAAGTGAAAGAGAATTGTACTTCCCAGACGGACAAGAAATGTGATTAAAACATCTAATTAGGGAATTACCAAAATTTCAGCGAGAATTAATTCTGATTACATTTGGTGCAAACTGCAATTGGTAGTGGAAAATGTACTGACAGTGACAAGGCCATGCAAAGCTGTGTGTGAAAGAATCTCGTAAAGAAATCAAAACAAATTAACACAACTGCAAAATGCACAAATGTGTTTTTTATATTTATAAGATATTATATAGCCTAGTTAAGCAACATGACACGACCAAAAGAGTGCAGTTTACCCTGAAAACAAGTATGACTGCAAATTTGACATTGACTTTATGCAAGAGTTCAAACATGTAGTTGATATTAGGCAGTGTTGGGGGGGTAACGCATTACAAGTAACGCGAGTTACGTAATAATATTACTTTTTTCAAGTAACTAGTAAAGTAACGCATTACTTTTTAATTTACTAGAAAATATCTGAGTTATTTTTCTCCATTTATTGATGACAGTGCGCCGTGTGAACATGATCTTACTGTAGATCTAATCTAGACTAAATATGAACGTGTATTAATTCATCCCACTCGCAAAAAACAGATTCAGTATTCATCAAAATGAATTAAAACTCAGAATATGACGCAAGCCTACAATAATGAATATGTTAATCAAACAAATATATCTAATCCATTTTATTAACCGATGTGTTTGCTGCTGACCTTTGATGATCCAGTTCAACATACTAATAAGCAAAAATGACTTTACATTAACAATTGTGCTTCATTGTTTTATTGCTGAAGAGTGTTGAATCTTCTCCTGCGTTCTTCTGTACAGACGTGATTTACTCGTCCTTCAGTCTGAGCTTTATTCATTACACTTTTTGGTTTTACATTTGCTATAAATATAACTTATTGTATTAAAAACAAACAATCAAGCCCTGCTCATATTTAAAAAGTAACGCAAAAGTAACGTAACGCATTACTTTCCATAAAAAGTAACTAAGTAACGTAATTAGTTACTTTTTTAGGGAGTCATTTATTGTACATTTTACATTTATGCATTTTAGCAGACGCAATAGTAACGCTAGTAACGCAGGGAGTAACGCAATATTGTAATGCATTACTTTTAAAAGTAACTTTCCCCAACACTGATATTAGGTGACTTACATTTTAGACACAGTCAGTGCTGACTGTTAGTGCTCGATTTAACGAAAATAGTTCCAAAGATCACAGCATTAGTCGCGCATGTCTGAGCAACACCAAATGATTCAGTGTCCATTGATAAAGACAGGACCTTGGTTCAATCTTGAATGAATCATTAGTCTGAAAGAATCATTTGAATGAATGACTCAATGACTCACTCAATAAGACAGTCACTTGCTGCCACCTACTGGCGGGTTACTTTCATATTTAAAAGCATTTCATATTTGTATATTAAAAAATAGTAATTTAATACATAACATAATGTATGCAGTTGTAATTGTTGCAGTGTAAATGCATACATGGCATTCATGGCATGCTACATTTGAGCTTAATTACATTTGTCTGTGTAAAAATGCATTTAAATGCCACTTCAGCTGCTTCACTTTATTCTGCAGAGGAAAGATCTCTTGTGTTGATTCTGATTTAATTTGATTGGTAACAGTCCTTATAGTGTCTCGTTATATTAACTCTAATTATTAGTAAAAATTACCTATTTGATTTTAAAGATTATGCATACATTTAATAATGTTAGTAAAAAGACTGCCTTTTGCATAGGCACATATCACCTGGAAATCAATTTAAGTACATTTTAGTATGCAGTCATGAACTTTAATCATATAAAATATAATTTCCCAGCAACACAATTATGGCCGGTGAAAATGCTGAGTGGCTAGTAATTTTAGAAAACCACTAGCCACGGTGGCTGGTGAGCAAAAAAGTTAATGTCAAGCCCTAATTATTACAATTACTATAATAATTGGGTTAAAATGTTTTGAAGGTGTCCTTGTTACAGTGTAATTACACATTTAAATACTGAGGAATATTAAATAAATACATATGCTTACTATATGGTTAGGATTAGGGTTTGACTTAGGGTTACTTGCATGCAATTATGCATCATTTATTGTTATTATAATAGTATGTGTATGCATAACAGGACTGCAAAATAAAGTGCTGGCACATTG
>CM049812.1:16576216-16608716 GCA_027422405.1 Ptychobarbus kaznakovi | reverse complement strand
CACATTCACAACTATGCATACATTATGTGCATTTTCTGAAAGTTGTCTGATTATCATTGAGGTCGTGTCTCAGAATGAATGACTTATGTACTGACATGGAGCAAGTAGATATTGGTCTGGCAGTTCTCTCTGTCTCTCTTACAGCCGAACAGAGATTATGCTCATAAACATCAACCGTCCAATTACAGCGCCACACACAGCCCACACTGGATTTGTTCAAGGCTTGTATGTATGGAGAAACCGTCGAAGAGTCCCTTCACCCGCCCGATGCCCAAATGCTCAAGGTTGGGTAGAGTGCCACCTATTGGTACACAGTTTGTGACCTGCCCTGTGCACTTACTCCCCCTTCCACCTCCATCTGTATAGATGCATGAGTATATGCTCACAAGCAGGCACACAACTCACTTTTGAGCAGAGTGTTTGGTTGAAGAGTTGCAGAAGGCATCATGGTTTGATTCAGAAGCTTCTGTATGTAAAACACTACATCGCCATAAAAACTGAACATTGTGTTCTGCTTTTCAAGAACCCCTATTGTGGCTTCAGTAATCAATCTAATCAACAGTCAGCAACCACATCAATTTATGACTCCTTGTATATGTTTTAGTGATTTAGCCTTGTTTCTTCTTCTTGTTGTGATGACAACCAGGATATTTGTTTTGTGTTTTTCAAACCCATGCCAAAATTAGCTCAGCCTTGCTCCAAAAGCAGACTGTCACATGCCATGTGATTCACTCTGCGTTCTGACGTCGCAAAAGCAGAGAAAGGGACTGGAGGGAGAAAGAGAGAGAGATGGGGGGGTGAATAAATAGAAAATCACACATGCAGAATCACGGCAGACTCTTGAGCCTCAAATGCCAAGCTGTCATTCAATAAACATGTCAGTGAAATCCAGCTCAGTCCAGATCCACGCTAGACTACGGCTAAACGTGCTCGTCCATTAGCCTCCAACAATCTGCCACTGTTCAATCACATTGTGCAAGCATGAGTGGGTATTCATATGGACATATGCGTGTCCACGGGAAATAATAGACAAGTGCATTGAAATATTAACCAGGCTATATGCACCTCAAAGGGGTATTTAGTCCCGTTCCAGGGGTATTGTAGCTATTTCCTTTTGTTGTCGTTGTTGTTGTTGATGAAACTGCACGTCTTTTGTTGCCTGTAAGACTATAAAATCTCAGGTGTCTTATTAAAGAGAGATTTGTAGAGAGCTGTAGGCTACATTATTATAATAATGGCCTCTTTAATAATAGTAATGTTCATTTGAAATGAAATCCATTATAGTTTGATGTAAAAGGAATTTGATTCTAGTTTGTTTTGATTAAAGGGGCACTCGCTGCCATCAGTGTACAAGCGGTCGGGAATCACCAAACTAGACAAATCTAGGACAGTCTTGTGAAAATATTTGACTGGTAAATGCTTCTCATTTGATGTTCCATTATGCATATTGATTTTGAGGATGATATGCAGAATCAATTCAATATATGGTTAAGCTTCTTATGACCATCTTCCATTTCTAGGCATCACAGGAGTAACACACAATCTGATCCCGAGCTGTGAGCAGCCTCGTGTGTCCCGCTGACCTAAATTGAAGACGCATGACTGAGCTGTCGTAGTCAGCACCATATCATGGCCATACATCCATCCACACGTTTTCAAAAACTGCTTTATCCAGCGTCTCGGGCCACAGGCGGAAGATACCTTGAAAGGAGGGCCAGTTGTCCATACACCGTAAATGTGTTTTTTTTTTGCATAGTGTAGTTTGATTTCAATCATTTTAATAAACCTTAAATGAGAGAACTTGTATTATCTGTAAATGGCATGTTATGACAGAACGTTCATTTATTTTTCATTCCATTAAAAGCAGGCCTCGTAGTGTCTAGGCTAGCAATAGTCTACTGCAAATAATGCTAGTGGTTATGATTTCTTTTTTATTATTATTTTTAATGTATTTATTTATTTATTTTAATGTCATTTTAGTTTAGTTTATTACTGTCCCCCTAAATTAATACATGTAGTTGCCTTTTTATATATAAATTGTAGCTTTCTAATATAAAGTAACCACCCACCTCTATGTCTTTACATTCTCATTTGATTCATTCTAGATGGAAAGCCATGTTCTAGTTAAAATCCTCTTGAGTTCCAGCTAAAAATATTACTAAGATCACCTAAAAATGACCTTGTTTGATTAGCGTTCTCATTTTAGCTTCACTGTTTTAAACTGCAGAGGAATCTATCTATCTATCTATCTATCTATCTATCTATCTATCTATCTATCTATCTATCTATCTATCTATCTATCTATCTATCTATCTATCTATCTATCTATCTATCTATCTATCTATCTATCTATCTATCTATCTATCTATCTATATCTATCTATCTATCTATCTCTATCTATCTCTATCTCTCTCTATCTATCTATCTATCTCTATCTATCTATCTCTCTCTCTATCTATCTATCTCTCTCTCTCTCTATCTATCTCTCTCTCTCTCTCTATCTCTCTCTATCTATCTATCTATCTATCTATCTGATTAGACTTGTGGCACATAGACATCACCAAGCTAATATAAGGTATGTACACAAGTATAACACCATTACATTTATATTTAGCAGATGCTAAATACATGTCAGTACATAAATACGTCAGTACATGATGTGATGGGAACTCCCTAAAAAGTCAAGTCAGTTCACTGGCAGATGATGCAGTGCACCGTATGTGACACAGCCGTGTCTATATACAGTAAGTGAACGCATGGCATCATCCATTAATGATGTTCTGTCTTCGGGGTCATGCGTACTACAGCCTGCGCTGCACGCTGTGAAAGGGTATTCATTCAAAAACTCATAAAAGATTGGTTTATACCTGCACATTTTCTCCAGTGAATTAACCGTTTGACTCTCTGCTTGTGAGATGGTTGGCTTGTGTTTTGATGTTCTCGGTTGATCATCATGTCCATGCTGTGAGCGCTTGAATACGTGGACATTTCACTCCAGCGTGGCGTTTTTCAGTCTGAGATTGTGGAAGCTCACTTGTGCTTCAAATCCTCAAATGTATGGGCCATTACTTCCCTCTAAGGCTTTGAGGATGACAAAAAAAGAATAGATCTGAGCTCATATCCATCCATCTGAGAGGTCTTATCTGTAGACCTCAACAACACATACTTTCACTTAGAAATAACCCCTTGTAACAGACTTTTCTGAGGCTGATGTCGATTGGTTAAGGTCATACTGTCTGATCAGTCACTGTCTCCACGTACTTCCACCAACTCCATTGGTTCTGTACTGGCTCTGCTGACGGCAAGTGGTGTATGCATACTCAGCGAGGGAAAAAGAGAGAGATTAAGATGTTTCTACTTGTCAGATTTTCTTCTTAGGAACGAAACCATGGATGCTTCATTGATTATGGTAGTCCATCATTACCCTAAAGTTAGCATTGTTAGTCAACTATGGTCACGAGTTCCAACTTGTTACCAATATAATTCAATAATGAAACCATACTTTAAACAAACATTCACAAACAGCATCGCAGACGTGGTTGGACCTACAGCTCCTGACCTGTTGTTAAAATCATTGTGTCTTGTTACTAAGACATGTGGACTTACATAAACTATGCTTTTGAGCACAATAACCAAGCTAACATGCAGTATATTCTATATCTTCCATTCCATTCAAATATATATATCCATTTCAATCGATATATTTTAGTCAGGCCTCAGTAAATGCCATTTTTGTAGAGTGCACGTGCATAAATGCGTAAGGTAAACCCGGAGTATGATGTAAGATGGAACCCATGATGAATCAAACATCAAATAAAGCAAAATTACAAAAAATAATGAAGTAGTTATCGATTGCCATGTTTGTTACTGCAGCATCTTGGAAATCCAGAATCAATTAATTAGAAGAATTTATGATAACAGTTTATAATAACTGCACGCTATGAATCATTAGGTAAGCATTAGTAAATAGTCAGTTCATCCTTTATAAAGCATTATCCCAACATTAATATGCAATAGTAAGCAGTTTAAATACAGCTATAAATGCCTTGTTCTTGATTTATAAGCAGGTATATTACAAAAGATATTTAAAGGCTCAGTTATCATCCTAACAGAAAAAATAAACAAACACGACATAGAGGGATACAGAACTCAGAAATATTTGCTTCAAGATGCAAAAAAAATTAACGGTACACTTGATTTTTTTTTTATGAAATTGCAGAGGTTTGTTTTTCATTTTGTATCAAGTGTACAGTAATTTTTTGCATCTTGAAAAAATATTTCTGTGTTGTTTGTTTAAGTTTTCTGTTTGGAAGATACATGAGCCTTTAAATCTGCTTTACAAGGTATAAATATTCCTAACTTTAGATGAGCTCACACAAATAGATGGCTGGAAAATACTAAATGTTTTATAACTACCTGACATAATCATGAATCACAGCAGGAACATGTGTTAATAAAGCATTTATTAACACACTGAGCAATTATCATCATGTGTCTAAATAATAACGTTTATAAATTAATATTTAAAAAGTTTATTTATCATTTACTTACTAAATTATCTTATGAACCACTAACAACTCCTAAATAACTGGTTTATAAATAACGTAATAATTTAGAAATTATAAATTGATCATTAATAAAGTATGACAATACAATTATTAAACATTATATATTTGTTTAAGAACATAACATGTATAGCCGTTTTATAAACTTCTTACTAATGCCTATTAATATTGGTACAATGCTTTATAACGGATGAATTGGCCATTTACTAATGCTTAACTAATGATTTATAGTGTGCAGTTATTATGAAGTGTTACCTAAGTACACCACCTGCATGTGACGTCATCAATGACCGTCCTATATCGTTGAACCAACATTGCTCAAACAAAGGTGATGCGACCATGTTCGGCAAACAGTCAATGCACATATTACAATGCATGGCACTTTGGTGGTTAAGCAGCGAGTTACGTCATTGTGCGGGAAACACATCTGTTTGACAAAGCAGTCACTAGGGGGAACAGTTAGTTGCAGGTTCCACTTGTGAGGTAATGATTTGACATTTCCTTAAAGATAGCCTTTATACATAGCTTTTCTTCCCGCCCCTTGTGAACTGGCGACCAGATGAAGTTGTTTATACAGGACTTGCTATGGCAGGTGATCTTGAGGCATCTTGATAACAAGTCCGTTTATTAAATGTGGCCTCCGTGCTCTTGCAGTTTGTCCTAGAAAGTACTTGGGAATGGGGTACATGATCATACCATGCAATCCCAGGGATTTCACTGCAGGCATCTTATATGAAAGCATTATTTGGAGTTTGCCAAAGGCTTCATGGGCCATAGGTGTTATCTGGTTGTGGATTTTATGAATGGAATTGCAGTCTTATAACAGGATGTTTTTTTATAAAAAAAAGAATTAATGCAAGTGATTGATTTTCTAGTGGATAGGAGACTGGACCTCCATTGGCATGCCATTCCAGTCTTAGTGAATTTGACTGACAGGCCTAGTTTTTTGCAGGCCTTCACAGACGTAGGACCTGCACTGCTGAGATTTTAGTGGTTACCTGGATAAATTACAAAGGTTTCCATCTGGCCTAAAGTCAAGTGTGATCCGAGTGCTGATTTCAGGGGTTTTATGGAGAAGCTCCATGACATATAGTAGGAAGATGTTGAAAACGCTCCGGTTACTGTCGTAACCTCGGTTCCCTGAGAGCAGAACGAGACATCACAGAGAATTTCTCCGTTATGGGAACTCCTTCCCTCCAACCTTTCCTGAAGTCCTATTGGCTCACGCCAGTCAAACTGACTGGCCAATTGTCGCAAAGCATGCAAATATGACGAGCTCGGGAGGCAGTATAAATGCAGAGCCCGCGACAATTACGTCAGAATCTGATACTGAACGCCGCTTGGCTGGATGAGCAGTTATCACGGCGATCACCGTGATGTCTCGTTCCGCTCTCAGGGAACCGAGGTTACGACAGTAACCGGAGCGTTCCCTCTCGAGCTTTCTCGAGACATCACAGAGAATTTCTCCGTTATGGGAACGCTATTCAATCCCGCCGTGAGAGAGGCTACTGGCAGCCTGCACCGCAAGGAAGCATTCCCACCAATAACGGCGCTCGTAGGACGGCTCACAGCTGATAGGTGGAGATAAGCCAATGAGCGCCCACACCCCAGGCATACTAAATTTGCATATCTGGCAACTGATAACATGGGCTGCGCTGAGAGCAGGGCAGAACACATTTAGCAATAACAGTATACGGGGCTGTACAGAGTTAACACTGTGTCGAGCAGCATAACTTAACATGACATGTACGCGGCACTGAACTCAGGGCCGACAAAGATAAGGACCTCATAGAGGGCTGCATAATGTACTGTACAAGCAACATCTCCCACAAAGGTAGTACATAAATCAGTTACTCACCGACAGCACCTGGGAGGCTAAGGACTGAACGTCCAGCTTGTAAAACCTGGCGAATTTATTCTGCGAAGACCAGCCGGCTGCCAAGCAAATATCTGGGATAGACATACCTCTTGACCACGCCCAGGAGGAAGTGATAGCCCTCGTTGAATGGCCTCTGATGTGCAGAGGGCATTCCAATCCTTGGCTTGCATATGCCTCCGTGATAGCGTCCACAATCCAGTGTGACATTCTTTGTTTCGACACGGCTCGGCCCTTTGTAGCACCACCATAGCACACAAAAAGCTGGTCCGACTGCCGAAAACTGGCTGAACGGTCAATGTAAATACTCAGAGCCCTGACGGGGCACACTGCAGTCTGGGCATTCGCACTCTGTGGGGGCGATGACTCCGCAGCAAGGGCCGGTAGTGAAACCGTCTGTGACCTGAATGGGGTAGACAGCGATTTAGGCACGTAACCCAATCTTGGCCGGAGAGTGACACTGCAGTCCCGGGGTCCGAAACGAATACAGTCATTGCTCACAGAAAAGGCTTGTAAATCCCCTATGCGCTTAGCCGAAGCGAGGGCAAGAAGGAGTATAGTTTTAAGCGATAGCTCCTTCAAACCTACGGATGTTAGGGGCTCAAATGGTGGCTGTGACAGAGCTTTCAATACCACTTCCAGGTCCCAGGGCGGAACCGAAGGCGGACGTGGGGGATGTAGTCTTCTTGCCCCTCTAAGAAAACTCACCACCAGCGTGTCTTTACCGAACGATTGCCCGCTCTGCGGGGAACGAAACGCGGTAATGGCCGCCACATAGACTTTCAGTGTTGATGGTAACGATCCACTATCCAGTCTGTGCTGCAAGAAGCTCAGAACATCCGATACCGTGCAAGTAGCCGGGTCGATATGAGCATGACCGCACCATTTCACAAACACTCCCCATTTTGAAGCATATAAACGTCTCGTAGAAGGTGCTCGCGCTTCCGTGAGTGTGTCGCGCACTCGCGACTGTAAGGCGCTCATCTCCCCTAATAACCCTGAAGCAGCCACACATGAAGGCTCCACATTTCCGGGTTGGGGTGCCACACCGAGCCGTCCACCTGGGATAGCATATCCTTCCTGATGGGGATCTGCCAGGGCGGTGCCACCAGCAGCTCCATCAAGTCTGGGAACCAAGGCTGGTTCGGCCAATTCGGTGCGATGAGTAACACCGACGCTCGCTCCTCCCTGATCTTGCATAACACCAGTGGCAGTATCTTGATCGGGGGAAATGCATACAGCCTGGCCGCTGGCCAGTGCGATGTCAGTGCGTCCCCTACCAGCGGGGAGTGAGACAGGGAGAAGAACCGCGGGCAGTGCGCGTTCTCGCTCGTCGCGAACAGATCCACTACCGCTCTCCCGTAGCGGTTCCAAATCATCCGAACCGACTCGGGGTGTAATCTCCACTCTCCTTGAGGCATACCCTTTCTTGAAAGCATGTCCGCCCCCCGGTTCAGGAGACCTGGGATGTGCGTCGCTCTGATGGAGAGAAGGTGGCAATCCGCCCATAGCAGGATATCTGTCGCCCGCTTGCACAGCGCCCTGGAGCGAATTCCTCCCTGGTGATTTATATACGAAACCACAGACGTATTGTCGGTGCGAATCAGTACATGTTGCTGTTCTAGCTGCGGCTGAAATTCCTTTAGAGCTAAGAAGACTGCTTCCAGCTCCAGGCGGTTTATGTGCCACTGGTTCTGAGGTTTCAACCACAGTCCCGACGCTGGCATTCCCTCGCACACTGCTCCCCAGCCATGGGTCGATGCATCCGTCGTGACCACCACGCGGGACACTACCGAGCCCAGGGGGACTCCCCGGCTGAAGAGGTCTGGGTTGTGCCACGGCTTCAGAGCTTCGATGCAGCTGCGGGATACAGTGATGCTCAAACATCCCGATGTCCATGCTGTCCACGGGACTCAAGTTTTCAGCCATAGCTGTAGCGGTCTCATGTGTAAAAAATCCCAGATGACACACTGCTGACGCCGCCGCCATGAGTCCGAGCAGCCTCTGAAATTTCTTCAACTGAACAGAGCTGCCTTGTCTGAAATGGCGCAGGGCAGACAAAATGGCCGCCACGCGCTCTTGCGAGAGGTGGGCTCTCCTCTCCACCGAGTCTAAGCACACCCCCAGATATGTGATGGACTGACTCGGGGTTAGCACGCTCTTCTGCATGTTGACACATAGTCCTAGGGACTCCAAGTGAATAAGCAGCGAGTCTATGTGGCTGATAAGCGTGTCCCGGGACTGAGCTAAAATCAGCCAATCGTCCAAATAGTTGAGGATGCGCACCCCACTCGATCTGAGGGGAGAAAGAGCTGCATCCATGCACTTTGAGAAGGTGCGTGGGGCTAAAGCTAGCCCGAACGGGAGAACAGAGTATTGGTACGCTGTGCCCTCGAAAGCAAACCTCAGAAACCGTCTGTGATGCGGTGCTATCTGAATGTGAAAGTACGCGTCCTTCAAATCCACGGACGCAAACCAGTCCCCGGGGCGAATTTGCGCCAAGATCTGTTTTAGCGTTAACATCCTGAACGGGCGCTTGCCGAGCGCTCTGTTGATGGGTCTGAGATCTAGAATGGGGCGGAGTCCCCCGTCTCTTTTGGGTATGACGAAATAGCGGCTGTAAAATCCGCTCTCTTGCTCGCTCGGAGGGACTTTCTCTATCGCTCCTTTTTCTAGCAGATTGCATACCTCTTGTCTCAGAACCTGCGCGTTTCGAGGCAATGTTAGAGACTGTACCACGCCATTGAAACGGGGTGGTCTGCGTCTGAATTGCAGGGTATACCCGCGCTTTATCACACCGAGTAGCCAGCGCGAGATTCCCGGAATAGTTTCCCACGCTTTCAGGGACTGATATAGCGGCTTTAGCCGCCTGGCCGGTGGATGAGCCGGCGAGTGACGCGCGGCTAACTTTCGTGTGTGCGGTGGCTCTGCACTGCTCTGAGGCGGGGCGAGCTGCATCGCATTGACTGAGTGAGGAGGAAAGAGCTCTTTTTGTGAGGATGTATGCATCTTTATTGAACAACATGCAAGAACACAAACACTGTGAATGTCGCTCTCGAAAACTTCGTGCGACTTCTTGGCTCGCTTGGGCGCTGGGCCCCCGGAGCGCTCCTCCCTCCTCACGACACCCTCAGGAAGACGGCTTGGAGGATGCAGGCTGCCCGGTGTCACGGCGAGGGCTCCTCCGCTGCCCTTGGCGCCTTTTCCCCGGACCTGGCCACACCTTTCTCCTCACGTCTGGCTCCCGCCTCGGTGCCGCAGCCGCGGCAGCTGCTGCTGGCCTTTCCTCCCTTCTCTGGGGTGGGCGGTTCGCCGACGATGATCTGGAGCGAGAAGGTGGCTGGAACGAGCGCCTCGGCATGACGTGGCTCATAGCCTTGGCGCGTTTTTGGGCTTCTGCAAACCTTTCAATGATCGACTCCACGGCATCGCCAAAGAGGCCGGAGGGAGAGATCGGTGCGTTCAACAGCACTTTGCGGTCTGCGTCCTTAAGGTCGGCTAAGGTAAGCCATAGATGCCTCTGTTGGACTACCATGAACCCCATGGTTCGGCCGATCGCCTGGGCAGCGCGCTTCGTTGCCATCAGCGCGAAGTCTGTGGCCGCCCGCAGATCATTCACCGCTTCCGGTGAGGCGGTCCCGACCTCCATGGATTGTAGGAGCTTTGCCTGAAACACCTGCAGCACCGCCATAGCGTGAAGGGCAGAGGCTCCTTCCCCAGCCGAGGAGTAAGCCTTGCTGGCTAGATGGGCTGTCATCCTGCATGGCTTGGAAGGCAGGCTAATATCCGAGCCCATGGTTTTGGCCGATGCAGGGCATAGATGTGCAGCGACAGTTTCCTCGACGGGGGGCATGCGCACGTACCCGTGGGCTTCCGCCCCGTCTACCTGTGAGAACATGGCCTGTGTCGCTGAGTGGACGCGCGCCGATTGGGGCGCAGACCACGTTTTCACAAGCTGGTCGTGGACGTCGGGAAAAAACGGCACCGACGTTCTCGTGTCCACTTGACGGCGGCTGGATCTGAAGTACCAGGAATCTAGCTTGCTCTTGGCTGGCTCTTCTGGAGGGTTCCAAGAGAGCTCCAGTTCCTGGACCGCCTTGTTCATGACCCTTATGAGCTCCTCTTGGAGGTCTGAGGGTCCTTCGCTGTCGGAGCGGTCCCGCTCCGACCCAACCCATTCTTCTTTCTCTGAGGCTGAGATCCGCGACGGACAGAGGGGGACGGACATGGAGTCCTCCTCGGCCTCCTGGCCGAAGGAAACAAAGTCAGCACGCGCGCGACGGACAGACTCCTCCAGTGCCGCCTCCGCGTGGGGGACGGTAAGTGGTCGTGGCCATCCGGTGGGTTCTCAACCATCAGAGAAGGTAACTGGGGATTAAGGCGACCGTTGAGAACGGTGGCTTCGCGCCCAAATTGTCGTCCCCACTTTCTTATTGAAAGTTAGAGTCAATCCCTCTCACATGGACCACCATCCCAACTGGGAGGGGGGGGCCCACTAGCGGCACGTTGCCCTAATTACTTCAAATAGCGGCTTTGAAGGAATGAGGGGTGTAGTGGGCCTAACCCCTGAGAGCACAATTAAACCAATGCCACGGGTACCCTTCAAAATCCTTCAAATCAAATCAATCAAATCCACGTTTCGGCGAGCCGTGTTGCGTGTCCTCAGCGTATGTTTTATTAGTTTTTTGTTGTGTTTACGTGTTAGATGTTGTTAGCGCAGTGGCAGATCCGCTTTGAGTTTTTGAACACTGTGCGCAGCCCTTTGTGTGGGTTGCGTCGAGGAGACGCCGCCGAAAAAGAGGAAAAAGACTCCTCCACGCCGTGCTTTCCGACCTCCTCTTCCAACCATTTTACGCCGCCTCCGCGTGGGCATCTCATACCAACCAGGCCCAGGCAGGCAATGCAGTGGTCGTGGCCATCCAGAGGTGGAGGTGGTTTCTATATTAACAACTTGTGGTGTGATGGGAACATACACTCTATTAAATCCTTCTTCTCGATCGGTCCCGCGCAGCCATCATAATCATACGGCAGTAGGACGTCATGAGCAGGAAACCGCGCACCCATACAGGAATCGGTCGTGAAGGAAAAGATTGTTACTCCCCCTTCGTAATTGTCGTGATCATTCTTCCATTCTGGCTCTGCATGAAGCACCCGCCCTTATACTGCCTCCCGAGCTCGTCATATTTGTATGCAGGAAGTGTATAGATGATGTAGTTCCGACCAAAACAATGTATCTACCCCAACCAAAAAACGACAATCATGGCCAGTCAGTCGGAAACAAGCCAGTTGACTGGCGTGAGCCAATAGAACATTTCAACAACAATAACCCAAGACTTCAGGAAAGGTTGGAGGGATTGCCGCCTCTCTAGGAGCTCAACACCTTTTATTCCCATAACACCGCCCACACAGAAGCGCTGCCCGCGCGGAGAAATTCTCCGTGAAAGCTCGAGAGGGAACTACTGGTGCTCACACTATCTGTCCCTCTCTCTGTCTGTGGTTCCCTCACTTTTGTCTTACCCTAGTAATTACAAGTGTTTTGAGAATTAATCTGCTCTGTGCTGCCTGCTTCAGGACCCACTACAATTTGCAATGTACTTATTGAAATTTAGCACTTACGTGGATTATAGTTGTCAATCCCTCTCACATGGATCTCTGTGCAGCACCATCCCAACTGTGAAAGCAACAACACATCATCTCCCCTATATTCATTAGAGCAGTACAGCAACACACAGCTTTCAGTTTACATTATGTGCATTACAGAGAATTCCAGAACCACCTCTCACTCAACATCGACAAGACCAAGGACTGGTGGTGGATTACAGGAGACAGAGCAGAGAACACACACCCATCACCAGCGATGTAGCTGTTCCTGTTCACATTCCTTTCTGCAGGGCTCATGCCTCTTCTTCCTCCTGGAACGAGCCCCAGAAATTACTTCATCCTGACCGGCTGTATAGTGGAAACAGCACCGCTCAACCTCAAAAGTGAGAGCTTCCCTCCCTACAGGATATTACACCAGGCGGTGAGCCCGGAGGAATGAGGTGTGTAGGGGACCAAAAACAGTTCCTTTGCTAATGAAACAGTCACAAATAACTCACCTACACCACACTCCCACTTCTGCATCATCTTTACACGCACACACACACCAAAAACTAACACAAATTAAGGACACCATACAATGGTGCCATCTTAGCACAATTAAACCAATGCAAAAGAATCATGGGAGCGGTGTATAATGTGTAGTTGATAATTAAGTAAAGTATGTGCTGAGTATATGTATGTGTATCAGTTGTACCTGTAAATATGTACTTCATTGCTGGTTTTTTTTTTTTTTTTTTTTTGCAAATCCTTCATGCCAGCTTTGAGCACTTCGGTTTGTAGCGATCCTGTTTGTTCTCAATCTGAAGTGCCCTTTGCAGCAGTCACGTTTGGAGCAGTAGTGTTGGATTGCCTGACAATTTTGTGAACATTACAGATGTTCATATACTAAAAATTTTGAGAATGTGCACTTTGTGATAGTGAATAGTACCGTTTACAGAAGCTGAGCAGGAATTCCAGTGCAACACTTTTTAATGGATGAACAATGTGACATATCAATAAGCATGTATGCCAATAATTATTTTTGAAAACTGACAGTGATCATTCCCTTGCTTGACTTTCCTATAAGTAATAATGTTTTGTGACAGTCTCTCATGCAGTCCATCTAGTCAGTCTGGCCGTGATGAAAAGCACTGGACGTTACACTGGCCATGGTAGATTAGTGCTTGGGGCCGGTGTTCACACAGAACAAATTGCAGTGCACTAAATGAACAATGAACACTTCAGCATCTGGACCCGGCCGCTTCGGTCACTATGCTCCCTCTCTTCTGGTAGACCCTAGGTACCAGATTTACCAACAGTTTGCATAAACCCTCTTTTGGCTTTACTGAAGAATGCAGTGAAAAATTGTCTATGGAAATGCATGGATACAGTCTTTTTTGCAGCTGACCTTATTGCATATGCATTTGGAGAGTATTTAAATCAATAGCACTACGCAATTTACTAAGGCTTGCAGTTGTCAATTTACTGGTATTTGTACCATTATTTACCACCCAAAAAAGCATGTTTAACACATTTTGTGCTTGACATGGCCACGATTGTTGCTTCCAGGAGATGCCTCAGAATACAAAGCACGCATAGTAGAAGGGAGATAATATTTTCCACTCGTATTAATGTATTTGGAATGCCAGAGGAAGGCATTAGATATCCTTAGATTGCAATGATAATTATGGAAATGAGTTGTTTCATCTGTGTTCTTTAACTTGCACATTGTCAGTACATCACCTGCAGAACTTTCCACTTTCCCATTGGTACTTTTCTGGAATTGCGCTTTTGTGCTAATTTTCCCTGTTTAGTAAATCTGGACTTAACTCTATTAAAACCTGACCTAATCAATTTCATCATTCTATCAAAACACAAGTTTTCTATTGAAATAGGAACATGTTATAACAAAAATACTAACAATACTAACATACTACTAACAAATTACAAAATCTGCATTAATTGTCATGTCTCAATTCTACCTGAATAGAACAGAAAAAATGAAATCTATTGTTTGTATTATTGTTTTTTTGTGAGTGTCAAGTGTGTGCCGTCTCATGGCTCTTCAATCTAAAAGTCATCATGTATTGCTGCAGTAAAAGCTTCATTTCCTATCCCTCGTACAGTTCTCTCTGTTTTTTCTATCCTCAACCCCAATGAGGAATATTTTCTGCCTGGAGGTGGAAAGTGTTTGATCACTGGCCACATGACCAATTGTCCCTCCTGGATGCAATGGATGGCGGCTGCAGAGAATCTCTTCTGGAGAGGAGGATAAGCCAAGTGTTTCTGTCCAAGGTGTACGGCAAGAGATGACAGATATGAAGTGAATGATAATATGTGGCCAAATGTTGATCATATATATTATAACAGGATCTGTGTGTGTGTGTGTGTGTGTGTGTGTGTGTGTGTGTGTGTGTGTGTGTGTGTGTGTGTGTGTGTGTGTGTGTGTGTGTGTGTGTGTGTGTGTGTGTGTGTGTGTTGTGTGTGTGTGTGTGTGTGTGTGTGTGTGTGTGTGTGTGTGTGTGTGTGTGTGTGTGTGGGCATGTTTATGTGGTTTATGAGGACACAAATTTGTATAATGGCATGGGTATGACATAGGTATTACAAGGAGAAGGTGATTTATGAGGACATTTTCAGTGTCCCCATAATTTAAAACGCTTATAAATCATACAGAGTGAGTTTTTTTGAGGGAAAATAGAAATGCACCGTCTCCTGTGAGGGCTAAGTTTAGGTGTAGGGTAGGTGTTAGGGCAATAGCACATACGGTTTGTACAGTATAAAAAACATTACGCCTATGGAAAGTCCCCGTAAACCATAAAAACCAACATGTGTGTGTGTGTGTGTGTGTGTGTGTGTGTGTGTGTGTGTGTGTGTGTGTGTGTGTGTGTGTGTGTGTGTGTGTGTGTGTGTGTGGTGTGTGAGTGTGTGTGTGTGTGTGTGTGTGTGTGTGTGTGTGTGTGTGTGTGTGTGTGTGTGTGTGTGTGTGTGTGTGTGTGTGTGTGTGTGTGTGTGTGTGTGTGTGTTTTTTCCCTTCTGGGCATTCTGTGTCGTTATTATTTTGCAGCAATTTATTTTTATTTTTATACATTTGGAACCAAAGGCCAAGCATATTGGATTTTTTGATTTCATAAAGGCAGCAATTTCAGCAATTCCCAAATTGATTTATGTAATTATTGAAAAACAAAACCATTTATTTATTTATTCATTAATTTATTTATCATTTTGTCACACACATTGATAGTAAAGGGACAATAACTCCCTAATAGAGGGGCAATTAAAGTAGCAAGGACGTTCTAATGATCTCTCGGTGTGAAGTAGAGTCTTGTTTAGCAGCTGGGTCAGAGTCTATAGAGACTCGAGCATGTGATCGCTGGAGTGACAGCGGTTAGCATCGACATCTCTTGCCTGTGCGTGGGAGGTGACTGTAAATACACAGTAGGAGAAGTTTCCAATAGCCATGCTAGGATGTCTGCACATTAATGATTACCTGCTTACTCTGCTGGGGGGGTGGGGGGGTGGGGCACTGGATGTCCATGGGTATCTGGCAGGGAAATGTTTGCAGATGTGTGGGTCTCCTAACAAACACAACTCATTCAGCTGGAGTAGTTATTGCTGATGGGCTGAACTGGGCTCTTGTATCCAGCGGTAGGTAATGGGTTTGGCACATGGGCTGCTGGGATTGTTAGTTGGTGAAAGTCGTGACTGAGAGGAAGCCGTCAAAATCCTCAATTTACATTTACATTTATGCATTTAGCAGACGCTTTTATCCAAAGCGACTTACAGTGCATTCAGGTTATACATTTTTTTGTCAGTACATGTGTTCCCTGGGAATCGAACCCACAACCTTTGCGCTGCTAACGCAATGCTCTAACCACTGAGCCACAGGAACACAATTCCCTGAGGTCGTGACCTATAGACAAGATTGTATTGGCAGGAGACCTTGTATTGCTCTTGAATGTGTAGGACCTGAAAGAGACTCTTTAAAGTCAGTCAAAAGCTTCGAAAACAAATCATTTATTCAGAAGCATTCAAAGAATTAAAATGGAGATAAACAAAATGTGCTTTGTTCGTTGGCAGATGATTAATGTCATGGTCATAACAGGGTGTTGTCATAGAAATGCAACTGAATATTTGCACAGATTTATTCAAATATAATTTCCCAAATCTTCTTATTCAAGATGTTTACAAATTCTGTTCATTCAAGACAATTAAAAACATTTACTTGTTTTATTTCAAAACTTAAATGAACTACTCTGGTAAAAATGATTTTTTTGAGGTTGGTTGGCATAACTAATATAATAATATTTAGATCTATATGTATGCATTAGGCAAATGCATTCTACTGAAGTCAAATACATTTTCATAAGTTTTAAAATGTGACCTTTATTAGATATTGTCTGAACAGCCAGTGCTGTTAAACTAACCCGCTTGCACCATTGCATCATACTTAAATATCTTAACATTACAATTATAGTTTATGACTTTTGATGTGGTTTTGCACTTTAAAGGGACAGTTCAACCAAAAATGATAACTCTGTCAACATTTACTCACCTTCAAGTTGTTCCAAATCTGTATTAATTTATTTCTTCTGCTGAACACAAAATATGATATTTTGAAGAATGTGGTAACCACAGTTACAGTAACGTCCATAGTGTTTCATAGTCAATGACTATTGTACGTTTTTTGTTGAATTATCCCTTTAATTCTACTTTTTAAGTTTTTATTTTTTATTTTTATGATGAACCTTTAACTTTAGACATGGAGTTATCTTATGTACACAGTGGATTTATGTTAATGATTTAAGTGCATCTCAACACATTTGATGAATGGATATTTTGTAATATCTTCTGATTATCAGCTTTTGTAAGATTCAGTCAGTCAAAGTGTTTTGTGGCATTGCATCATGATGAATGTCAAAGTTGTGTCTGTTTGTTAATGAGGCACTTGTGGACACATGTTTTTAGATTTCATATTTTAAATTAATGGACTTTTTTAAGTAAAAAAAAAAAAGTTACATTAGACGCTTTGGGTAATATGCCTTAAATTGAATAAATCCACAGCTGCAGACAACCGAAATACCTCGGAAGGAAACATGGATTGTATACCACAAGCACAACAGTTCACATCTCCTGATGTGACGATTGCAAATCTCCATTATCTCTTATCTCTGCATATCTGTCTAAAGTGATGGATGAAATGGACACAATACAGAATTGCACTTTTTGACTATGCCAAATGATTTAAGATTTAAGACTCATAACAAACACTTTGCTGGTATAATCTGGAGGAGCATTACACTATTTATTCTCTAGGACTAGTCATATATCAAAGGAAGCCCCTGCCTCTGATGTTCCTTATTCCCCCCCCCCCCCACACACGCAAATGCTTGCATTAGTGTGCGCGATGATTGAAGGCACCTTGAGTATGCTGGACAGAAGCTATGCTAATGTAGATGAAAATACCCTTGGGTTGTTTGTGTAAGTGTGACACAAGGACACATTTAGCTCAAGTGTGTGAGCGAAGGAAATGAGAAATGCTACACGTAAATAAGGTTAACTTCACATTACCATGGAAACACAGTGGTGCCGAGCTGGTTCCATCTGCTCGAGATAACTTTCTGTAAAACTTCAGCTGTTGTTATCTTTCCATGAACCTCTGCGAGTAGAGCCACGGGGAAAATCAAGTATGGTCAAATGTCTATTAGTGTATTGCTCTTGTTTAATTAATTCAAGCATTATTGCATGCATCATGGAATGTGGAATGCTTAGTATGCAAATTACGTATCTTGACACAGCCTCCAGTCGTTTGCTATAATGCTGATGATGCTAATGACCTAGATAAATAACCCTGGGGGTGATTGTTAATTGGCAGGAGAAACGTACTAGTATAAAAAGTGTGTAAAATATTTTTGTGACACCCAAGAAAGTAACACATTTCCTACATCTATAATAGGACGAATAATTAAATATTCTCTTTCCATCTTCTCAGTTTTTACACAAATTGAAGACTTGACTGTATTCTTCATTACGTTGTTGAGAGAAGAACTGAACAAATCAAATGGTTTCTTTCATTTGTGGGTCCATCAATGAATGTCTTGTGGAGTAAAATGCTGCATGTTTGTAAGAAACAAATCCATCTCTAGGGCAGTTTTTGTCACTTCTGGAGTTGATCATCTCTAACGCTTCCTCCAGTGAGAAAGTCCATCTCATGTTTTCCTCTCACATCAAAATCCACCCACATATTTGTTTAGAGCTGTTTTGGTTTGTATGTTAGACTTGGCCTGGTTTAAAATATCTTAATAATGAATGCTTAAAGTTTCTTACAAACACAGCTTTTGTCTTCTCCAGATGTTAACTGATGGACTGGAGTGGTGTGGATTATTGTGATGTTTTTATCAGACTCTCATTATGACGGCACCCATTCACTGCAGAGCATGCATTGCTGAGACACTGATGCAGTGACACATTTCTCCAAATCTGTTGAAGAAACAATCTCATCTTAATCTTGGATGGCCTGGGGGTGAACACATTTTCAGAAAATGTAAATTTTTGAGTGAACTTCTCCCACAATGTTTTAATAGTTTCAGGCCCTATTATAAACCTGTGAAAAGCGCTTACGACGCCATCATCTTACCGCAGAGTTTGGTCAATTGGTGATTATAGGTTTAGGAAATGATGCTCTAACGCTCTAACAGTCTCTTTGGATGATGACTTTGGCCTCCTTACAAGTAACGCAGTCTGAATGAGTCTTTGTCTAACCCCCTAAACTCTTGACCTTCATCAGTTTCCTCACTCTGAAGATTTGCCATCGTGGCAGAGGAGGCTTAAACGTGATTACAGTTCTTGTGTGAGAGGGTAGTAATTACCGTCTTTAAAGCATCTTTCCACTTGAACGCAGGGATATGTCTTTTCCCTTTCCTCCATTGTTTTGTTCTTATATTAGTGCTATTTCGTATTTTGTATTACCATTACCAATGGCATCTCTTCGTATTAATAAATCAGTATTATGCAAAAATATCCAGTAAATTAAGTGTAGCTTTAAATATATTGCTCTAACCCGTGACTCTTTTATAGAGTCAAAAGAGTTTAATGTTAAAAGCGTGCAGCTATGTAAACGGTTCTGACCATAGCTTGCACCAAACTGAGCCGTGCTCTAATATCTGACAGGCCGGTACTTAATGCACACTAGGGGGCATTTCACCCTTTGCCATTTAAGTGTGCCGGAAACACACGAGAACATGAGAAAAGGAACAGCTTCACCAGAAGAAAATGCATTTATTATATGTTCCCATGTTGAACTGATTATTTTTGGGATGAGCAATGTCAAGTGCTTTCGCGTTAAAGAAAAGAGTGGAAAGAGGTGATAAAAGAAAGCAGAGATAAAGGGTAGAACACGCACGGCCAGTGGCTCCAACACAGACACAGTATGGCAAAAAAAGGCATCTAGCCAAGTGGTCACAGTTCAAGGAGAGGCCAGTCGAGCTTGATGTTGACCTATACGAGCATGATGACAAGCAGCCAGGTGGGAGACCACTCTCTGTCAATCATGAGAGGTTGTTTACTGTGTACGTTCATCCTCCAATCAGCACAGAGTGAAAATCAACCAATTTTACTTTAATATTAAAAACAGCCGTGAAAAACCCATCGCAAGCACAAGATGATAGTGAACAGAAGTGCAGAAAGGAGACAAGCAGGTAAGAGACTGTTCAATAACTCAATGATGACTTAACTTGAGATTGATTGCAATGTCCTTGCAGATTTGTCAGCATCTGAACTATTGAGGTGGAGCACACAAGGAACACAACGAAGGAGACACAACGATGGAGATCCAGTGCAGGAGCTAAACTCAGAGCGTCCAGCAGTATCAGCAATGAGAAAGACATGTAGCATCCATTGTTGAGATCAGTCAAAGACAGGAGTGAGTCTTTATTAACCTGACATGAAATCCAATAAGTGATTTATTTTGAACACCTTGCTTAGGTGGCTCCACGAGTAGCACGCCACATGTGTTATTTGACCAATGGGTAAATCCATTAGAGTTTGTTGCGTTCCATTTACATCGGAAGTTTGGAAATGACGTGACACCCGAGTTGACCGTTCCAGTGCACAAATCAGAAAACCAAAATGGATGGGTCAATTGTTAGCATTGCCATTTAATAAATACACGTTGTAAAGCAGTATAATGTCCATATACGTGTTTGATGTTTAATTTTATTTTTACGTTTGACTCATGTCCTATTCCTTTACATCAGGGGTGGGGAACGTTGATCCTGGAGGAATTTTGCTCCAACCCTGAAAAACCCTGGGGGGAAAAATACCTAATTGCATCCTGAAGACCTTGATTATCTGGTTCAGGTGTGTTTGATTAGGGTTGGAGCTAAACTCTGCAGGATCAACGTTCCCCACCCCTGCTTTACATGGAGAGGGCAGAGTTCATAACCTATACTGCAGCCATCCACCAGGGGGGTGATTAAAATGTTGTGGCTTCACTTTTCAGGACTTGTGCGACACATTTGGTTGATGCATTGAGCATCCATTTTGGATTCTGCTGTTCCTCCAAGGTGTTTTCATGCCCTTCTCTTGCTGACTTCCCTCTATCTCATTGACTCGGATGTACGTCATTGATTACATTGCATGAGCGCCCACTACTGCTGGAACCCTTAAAATGTCTGCACCCTTGATCACTTGGAATCCGCTATTGAGTTGATTTATTATTAGCATTTCACCCCTTATATATTTGATGCAGCATTCTATGTATATAGGTATGCTTGGGCTGTTTTTAATATTTTAAAAATAATTAATACATCATAGAGTTGTTTGGGGTGGGGGTAAATTAAACGTGATCTGCGGTGACATCACAATCATGTTGCATTGTTGTGTATGGAGCAGCCTGAAGTGTACATGTTAAGTCGATCCCTATGTTCAAAATCTAGGGGTCGAGGGTCATAAAACACATAAAATACACAGTCAACACTTGTCTCATTTTGTCCGATATTTAAAATGTATTTTCAAACTAATTGCAGTGCTTTGCCGAGAAGGCAATCCTGCAAAATAAGCAGTGTCACTGGAAGCAATTCATGAGTTTAATGCAAAAAAAATTGTTTATATCGTTAAAATCCTCATTTATGACAGCACATGACAACATATGTTATCTTCTTTGTTATCTACTGCATGATAGCTGTCTTTAAGCCTGACCTGACAGTGGCCGGCCATCAGACTAGACTGAAATAGCTCTCACATTGTCTGTCTCTGGTACAAGCTTGGCTCTGCAGTGCAATGGCCTGTCTAGAGGTTCTCTCCGAGCCGCTGGAGGTTGATGAGACAGGCCCATGCTGAGATGAGCCACTCCAGTGTGACAGCTCGCTGTAGACCCTGTCATCCCCTGAACCAACAGAAAGAGACAGTCATACGGTCGGGGACAGCGTTCAGAACCACAGAGAGCTCCACACCAGCATCATCTCTGCAGTAGGGATCCGCACTCAAACTCCTCACATTTCATACCATTTCTGTAGATAATACTCATAATGATGGTTATACGGTTTCATCACTCTTACAGAATTACTTTCATTACCAAATATTTTTTATATTTGCCAAATTGTAGAGTTCTTAGCCATCTTCATGAAACGACTAATAACACATCTCTTCTGTGTTTATTTGACCCTCTAACTCTAGCACTCTCTATTCTAATTCTATTTTATCTATTTGTTTTCTTTTTTATTTAAAAAAACACAAGCCTCTATCTCTTGCACTCTCTGTTAACTTTCTAACTGCGTGTTTTTCTTTAAAAAATCTAACACTAGCTTTCTATATTTTTTTCTATTTTATCTACTTGTTTTGTGTGTGTGTGTGTGTGTGTGTGTGTGTGTGTGTGTGTGTGTGTGTGTGTGTGTGTGTGTGTGTGTGTGTGTGTGTGTGTGTGTGTGTGTGTGTGTGTGTGTGTGTGTGTGTGTGTGTGTGTGTGTGTGTGTGTGTTGTGTATATTATATATATATATATACCATATATTATACACTAACCATTGTATTGCTCTTTTGTTGGTTTTGATTGATTTTATTGTCCTTGTTTGTAATTCTCGTTGGATAAAAGCATCTGCTAAATGACTAAATGTAAAAGTAAATGTAAATATGTACAGTCAAATCAAATGTATTCAGACACGTTCAACATTTCTCACATTATCACAGTTTATTCGCTATAGTTTAGAAAATGGTAATAACATATGACATCAGAAAAATTGATCTTAATAATGTCATATAACTTTGATATAAAGATATGTAATGAATTAGGTTGAATAGCTGTCAGCTGTTAAATATAAGAACACAATTAGATAAAACATTAGCAATTAAAGAAAAAACACTTCAGGAAAACATGCTCAGGTCAAAGTGTCTGAATAATGTTTGGTCCCAAATGGTTATCAGTTTTACTGGAAGTCCACTGCATGAATAATTTTTGGGTATAATATGTCACAGTTTACTTTATTTTGCTATCCTCACTTACATAAATGAACTATAGTGTCCTGCACCCACTAGTATGAAATATATCACAAATGACTTCAGGTGTCTGAGTAAGTTTTGGTTTGACTTTATCATATAAGGGCTGTCGATGTATTTCATTGTCCATATCTCTTAGGTCTGAACTATACATAGAGTGATGCAGCAAAGACAGATTCTATATTTCCTCATCTTTCTCGGTCTCATCTCTGAATGAAGTCCGTGTGTTTGTGTCCTGACTGATGACATTCACACCTGGTTCAATCTTATGAGCACCTGTTGACACGTTCCTAGCCGTCATGTGATTAACCGCGTGTATCTCACGCTTCAGAAACCGGGAAGCCTGGTTACCGGTTCTCCCAAAATAGTGACAGATCTGGCAGTCTTGAACGGTTGAAGCGCATAGGTGTTGATTATGTCACCTCTTCCAGCGTTTCATTTACAGGCGTGAAGAATCTGAGCTTCATCCTTCTCTGCCTGTTTCAAGCGTGGGCTGACACTTTCTGTCATACCCCAGGCCAATGCTAGGGACGCACTCATAACTCAGAATTGGGAATCTGAAATGTACTTTTCTCAAGCTGAAACATCTTGAAACTTTGTCATACAGTGAGAAAAAAACTTTTCATATATCTCTGGGAAAGTTTACTTTCTGCTATAAAGTATGCACAAACACTGAAAACTCTTTCATACATGCAAAATAATACTAAATGTTAAGGAAAGAACGCAAGAGGCAAAAAACAGATGGCCTGAGAAGTATTGATGCGTGCAGTGGTTTACTGAATCCCGAGCTTGTAATCACTGTTACATAAACTGCTCACTGTCTGCTCCCCCGTAGATGCACAGCCTGACAGATAACAGTTAGCATCACCAATGCACACTAGCAAAAGATGGAGACATGGCGTATTATCTTGGCATACTACGCACAAAGCATTTCCCAGCCTTCTTTGTGTCAAAGGACAAAGGTTGCCGGTGCTGGTAGGAAGAATGTGATGCAATATGAGTAAAAGTGTTGATTTTGATCAGATGCACAACATGTACATGCATGCATTAGAACGCGTGCATTGCTTTGCATATGTGAGACTTTAGTTAGAAGTGTTTAAAGCATTGGCTTTGACCGTGTAACTGAATGAAGAAGACTGTGACACAGTCAGTCAAAGATCAGGTACAATGATTGTTATAACTCGAGAATGGTGAACACACAGAATTAAAACATTAATTTATATCGTATACAAATACATATTCAAACAAAGGTTATTCTCGTTGAGCACAAATATGTGCAAAAAGTCAATTGAAAACAAAAACAGTGCGACTACATTTTATGAACATTACAAGAAATGGCACACATTTGTAAAAGTCTCATGACCACCATTTTGCAATTCATCATGCTTTGTTTTTTGTTAAAAAAAATGATAAGTGAGATAATTACTGTCCAACGTTACTAAAATGTAGTGTAATAAACAGAGAATGAGTATTTGTCAGACACGTTTAGATGTTGTGCATTCAATGTAGGCTATACATTTATTGCACTATGTTAACAGAATAGCAGGACAGTTCTGTCCACGTATTATGCATGTTTTATGGTTATTACCCTGTCTGTGGGACATTATTTAGGTTTAACTGTGTACGAAAAAAGGATATGCATGCAACTATGCTTGGTAATTGTATGTATGTTTGTATTTTGTGTTATGTCTAATATAATGCTTCATCATGCAAAGGTGTCGTCGTATGTGGGGGTCTGTATCTTCAAGAAGACCACCGCTGTTCACAAGCCTGCAGTGCACGTGTTTGCTGTAAGAAAGCTTTTAAAAGCTGTCTGCAGTCTCCTGGCTGTCCGTGGTGCTGATGAAGCGAACCGAGACGCGTTATCGTCTACGAGCCATGCATTAGAATTAATGTCACCCTATAAATGTGAATCATTTATGATTATATGAAGTGCAAATAATAAAATAACAAACTTTCCCGATGCACATGACGCGTCACGTGCGAAACGTGCGGTGATGCGCGAGATCCGACTGTCTTTGCTCAGGTAGTTCCAGGATGGGAACACGGTGAATTTAAGAGACCAAGACATCGCATACTAACGTGCTCTTTGAAACTTGAGAGCTGAAAGTATTTGTGTCGCAGCTGTTGCTCGCATCGCATCAGGCTACTCGTCGTCATCTCGTGTTAAGCATGCACACGGACACAGACGCCGTGGAGTCTGTATGAAAGCTGTCCTAATGTTTCAGATCGCCCCAGCATCGCTCTCTAACACCCAGCAGGCGGAGATCGATGCTCTCGACGTGGCCTCTATTTTCCTCGTTAATGTCACGTTTAAAGCACCTTCCGGCTTTTAGTTTGTGTCCTGATCCAAAAGCTCCTCTGCAGATGCGCCGTAAGGACTGCGGATCTTCCTTAAGCGTTTGATTACAGAAACATATCTGCGATCTTCCAGGCGGTGGGCGAGTCGGTGAGACGAGGGTTCATAGAGACTCCTTCAAGCTGATTTTGGGAAAGATTCGAGACATCGGGATTTTTCGGTGAGAGATGCATGCATTCTACTTTATTTGGGTCGCGTGCGTGTGCATGCACTGCGGATTGTTGCATCCATCCCTGGCATGCCTTTAACGTGGCATCGCTTAGCAACATTGCTGTAATAATTAACAGAATGTTCATTGTGATGGAGACGATGCGCCGTGTATTTATCGTTCCACCGCGACGCAAGAGAGCACGAATGAGGCGAGATCAGGGTAATAAATAAATAAATGTAAGCGGATTTGATTTCCTAACCACTGAAAGAGATTAAGTCGACAGCAGCGTAAGTGAAATTGTGCTGCATATAAAAATGGCACGGGTTGGTCTTTCGATGTGAGATTGGTACCACCTTTCATTCTGTATCTAACACAATCGCCATGCACCCAAGCGATCTCGTTTCAGCGACATAGCACCCGTGTGCTGCTGTATAGAGCTTTATCGTGTGGATTTGGGCTTGGTAGATGACTAGTTTGCTGTAAACTGCGAAGAGTTTCGATGAAGAGTGCGCGAGAGCTGCGCGCGCTCGGCAGCATCATCATCATCAGCAGCAGCAGCAGCCTCGAGCTCAAATTCAGCACAGCTCACATCTCAGAGCATCATCTCTGAGCATCCAGACAGAAAAGACGTGTGCGAAAGTTTGACGATAAGGTGCAATCGATTTAACGTAAGTGCGTGACTTAGACTTGATGCTTGATGCTCGTGTCTTGGATGTTGTAAAACCGGGGGTTGAGGGATCACAACTGCATAAAGGTAGTGCCGTATTCCTGGAAATCTAAAATGGGTTATGAGGTACTTTCATCTCTGCATGATGTTTGTGGTACGCATGATTGCTGTGAACTTGGCGATGTGCGCACTGTTTGCTTAATTACTCCAATTGAATTACTACACATGCATGTTTAGGAGCAGCCCCGAGGCGCGCGCCCAGCACTAATCCAGAGATACCTTAAGATGATGCGCTCGCGCGACAGAACCCAAAAGTGTGGACGGTAGGGATTGTGTAAGCATTGTAATCCCTGGGAATGTTGCCCAAATATACCCTGAGCGTGTGCATCACGGAGAGAGCCTCGGCGAACGATCAAGGTTTTTACATGGAGCTGTAAATCCTTGTGTATGATGTTAATGCAGAATTAACGCGCAGATTGTGTGTGTACTGATTCGCGTTAATGCGTCGTGCCGACCAGCGAATGAAAGACGAGCTCCCTGTGTTTTATATGTATAGAGCTCTGATGCACATTCATATATGCATATGAGCACATATTAATATTCTAAGTGCGATTAAACATTGAGGATTTGCATAGTGGCATACGTCGTCGACAATACACTGTTGTAGTGTGGCATATTTGTTTACTCTTAATTATATAATTAATGTAGTATTAATCTACACTATATGTCAGCTATAAAGGGGTCAGGACCACATCCAATTCCTCCAGTAAATATGCTCAGGCTTTGAATTATATATCTCGAAGGTAAACAAGAGGAAATATGAACACTTTGCTCAGCACTTGTGTTTTCTGTTTAGATGATTAAATGCATTGCATGTGTAACCCTTATTACGAGGTAGTAATAATGTACATAGGTTTAATAGTCTAAAGTAGTCGTAGAGGTTATCATAAATACGATTTGGACCAGAATCAGAAGACGCTAAATTGTTAAGAGCCTGAGAATTGAATATCAATAAAAAATACCCCACCAGAATTGACAGTTTAGACAACCTGTATTAAATTCACAGGGTGGAACATACATACAAAAAAACACATTTATGAAAAATAACAAACTAAAATAATAAAGTGCGCACGTGAACAAAACAAAAACCCTCTCTTTTCAGTATCTTTGAGCTCAGTTCGTCCTCGGTTCGACTTGCCTTGGTCGACAAGAGTTCAGTTTCACCGTTGGGGCTTTTTTTCCTTGTGATAGTGTTTGTCCTACCACCATGAAGATGAAGAGGATGATCCTGGCAATCCGTCTAAAGTCAGAGTCACAAACACGGTTGGCCCGCCACCCAGCCACCCGGACTGGGAATCTATGAATCTCTGGGAGAACGTCTGGAACGTGTGGATCTGTATCACTCCGTGGAAAGGATCTCTGCACGATGTTTCCAACTCTTTACCAAAACCTGACCTATAAATAAGGCCAAATCATTTCTTTCAATTACCATTCAGTGAATAAATGGACTGCTACAGGCTTCTACAAAATAAAATTAGATAATATTTCAGTACACCTATAATGCAATATAAAAATCTTTCTCTCGTTGTACAACAGCTCTTATGTTTCTTCTCAGGTATCAAAATTATATGAATTTCTCTCTAGTATCAAAAGTACATTTACATAAATTGCATCCTTCATAAAGACACATTTCAAATTCAGGTTTTATGAAACCTTACGGTAGTAACATTAACAGTATGAAGAATAAAACTGCATAAATTGCATGTACACATTAATCAAATTGTATCACTTTAAATTAGAGGCATTAAGGCGTTAGTGTGCTTATTTATTCCCCTCTGCACCGGTAACAGTGGAAAGAATGCACTAAAAATATTACCTCTTTAAACTTCAGTGACCACAATTAAATCCACAATTTTTAACATCATTATTTAACAACTAACTATTTAGCAACAGTATGAAAAGTTAACATTTCTTTTTATAACCCACAAACGAAATAACTTGATGGTTTCAAAGACATTAACCAGTATTTCGCTAGCCTATTGTGGCTAATTACCTTATTAACATATGCACACAGCAGGCTTTACACCTTTAGCTTTACACAATGAACACCATTGCATTGATTCACCCATTAACACAGATAAACATAGATGCTAGCGAACTCCTAAACTCAGCAGACTAGGTTAAATACAAAAATGGGCAGCAAAAGCCTGGCCTGTTAGCATGAATATTAGCGAACTCAGATGCCTAGATAAACAACTCACCATTTTAACGGAATTCACTGCCTTTAGCTCCGTGACAACAGTGGATCCAGGCACAGCTTTCGTTTACTCTCTATATTACAATAAGGTATAGTCAGTATAATCCATAATGATTACAGAACTTGTTTAATTTACTTCATATTGTTTTGTCCATCTTACCAAGCAGATAACGCAGCCTCCTATGCTCAAGTGCAAGCGCCAAAAGAACGTGCAGTGACGCGAAACTAGAGGCGTAACTGTAACGGAGCCTAGCTGGCAGCTGATTGGTCAGCTCAGTGCCTCATAGAATTCACCCATTGGCTCACTTACAAGTCCATCAAAGATACAAAATTAAAGTTAACCCTTTCGTGACTGGGTTAGACAGCTAAATAGGGTTTCTCATTATTAAACCTGGCTACACATGCAGTGTCTCACCATTGCGGATCAACAAATCACATAAATATAATATTACAGGTTATAGACAGACATTGAGGGGTGACTGTGTGGGTAGTTGTGTGTGAGACCTACTTCTTTTGAGCCTGTCTGTCTAAAACATATGTTTAATTGTATTACAAATGAAATTGAGGGATATTAATGCACATGCTCGGTATAATCACAATGCTACGGTATGGGCTTTGACAACCACATACCTTGTTCTGCAATCCCTCCGCTCCAGTAAGGTTTCTTTGATTTAATGTGTGTTCTCTTCTTTAGTGGGGATTCATCCTTTGGAGAATGATGTGGGGGGGAAGAGGAGCAGCTTGGCTTTGGATTTGGGCCTGTTTACTGGTGACCAGTGTTCTGGCTGGGAAAAGGTATGTTTACGCACCTGAGGTAGATGCTGTAGTTACAGTAATGTTCAGTTTAATATGTAAGGTCTTTGATCTAAACCTACAGTGTTAATTTAGACCAAGCTCAGAACCTCAGACTTCACAGAAGATGTCATGCTAACGAAGCTTTCATTAAGGGTCTCCTTCTGCAGGCTTTTACTGCTTCGTGGAGTGCTGTTCATTTATAGGTGATACATCGTGAAGTAAGAAAAATAAACTGCGTATGTCTGTAATCCATAAGCAACATCGCTGAATTAGTTTCCTTAGACAAAAACATGTAGTAAGATATTTCATAAAAATACAACCAAGAGCTATTTCAAATATAAGAACAAATGCAAAGGTTTCTAACCAAAGCATAAATATTTCTATGGGAAGATTTGGCTTGAAAGAGGTCTTTAATTTGAATTTAATGTTTGAAATATAATATAATTTGCAGCTTGGATTCATGTATACTGCTAGCAGAGAATTAGGCTACTGGTTTACCTTTAAATTATTAGTTTTAAAGATGTTCATAAAAAAACATGTTTTAATGATGCATATTAAATTACGGTTGTGAAATAATAATGTAAAGTGATTACTAATGCAATGCAACGTGTTCCATGCTTCAGACATATTTAATACGCTTAGACAGGTGACCGTCACAGTGATGTTGACATTCCCATTAATATTTTCTAACAATACTTAACAAAAGGGTGTCATTTGTAAGCTGTGCTGTGAGAGCAGACTCGGGACAGCATGCATTCGACACGCTTGCTGTTCAGATGACCTGTAGATGGGGTTGCTGTACAATGTTTAATGGGGATCTGTATGCTGCTCAGAAGCACATGGGTTCTGCAGTGTGTTATTCATGTCTGTGTGGTCCTCATTCACCCTAAATTGGTTAATTATTACTAAATAAAAATGAGCTCTGAATTGTTGTGCATTTATGAGAGGTAAGAGTGGAGATGTAATTTTGGGTCAGGCTGATGTTACCGGCGTGCTGTGAGTGTTGCACAGGCATGCATGCGTAATATATGAGACTGTGTTTTCCTCTCGTGACCCCTTTTCCGTGCCGCTCGTGGGGTCTGTGTGCATCTCTCTGCACAGATGGGGGATGGTGGAAGTCTTCTCGTTTTATTTCTATTCTCGTATTTCGAGCCACGATCCAGTGAGGTCCAAAGGTGTGAGAATGCATCTATTTGGCATTTTCTATTATAAAACAAAAATAAAAGCCAATCAGAATTTGATGGCAACAAAAATTGGGAGCATACTGCGCAAGCCTGCAGTACGATTCAGTGCGATGTGGAAATGTTTGTGTTAATTAAAGCAAGGAAATCTGACCTTTGTAGAAAGGAGTTAAAAAGCTTTTTTTTTTAAATCACCAAAGTGGTCTCAGACTTTCGGACTCCATAAAGTAAATTCTGCTAGGAGACATTAAGACTGATTGAAATGAGCACGCTGTTCTTCTCAGCGACGGCGAGCATAAATCATCTGACAATTGTGCTTAAATTTTATTTAACTGCTTTGAATCAATAGTTGTCCATGTTGGTTTAGGGGAAGATTTATAGTGGAATTACTGGCAATAACACATGGCAGATATGAAACCACAGGACACAATTTACATGTCTCTCTCTTTCGGGGTCTGTCGCGTCTCTCTCTCTTTTCTCTGTTTGAAAGCGCGTCCATGCTAACTAATCGTGATGACCTCATCCTCTCCTTCAAATCTCTTTCCATGCCAAGCTTATTTTCTAAACACCAAACAGTGTTTATTGAGTCTGCAGTCGCACTCGTGGTCCGGTACCTCGTGCCAATGGTTACCAAAAAATCAAGCAATTATGTATGAACGACCAGCCGGTGATTGTTTTTAGAGGAGCACAAATTGGCCACCGTCCTCACAGGCTCTTATTAATGAAGTAACATTTTGCACTGTATGATTAAACTGCATTTTGCTCATAAGCATTGTCTGAAATATTAATGAGCGATAGAGTTCATTTTGTTCGCAGCCATGGGTTTGTCTTTTATGATTTGGCTTTGTGTTGCCAGAACTCATGCTTATTTGCATCTAAAAGAGTATTTTAGCTAATTAATAATGCATTGTTCCTGTGTATACCCCCTTTGCTCCTAAGACGGAAGGAGATTTGTTGTTTATCTTCAGGCTATTGCATTGCAAATTCTCTTTAAACAGGCTGCATGTTTCAGAGTTACCCCGAGGAGGGTGTTGCATTCATTTTACACGTCAGCGTGTGTTATAGCCACCCTTTGCTATTGATTATGGGTTTTGAATCAAACTTCGTCTGCTGTTTTGCATTGTCAGCTCCAGTCAGACCGCAGATGAGCAGAAAGACAACACCACGGTTTTCACCAGGATTCTGGACAGCCTCCTCGATGGCTACGACAACCGTCTCCGGCCCGGGCTCGGAGGTACGTGCAGAAGTTTCTCGGACATTTGTGTCCCAGTTTTCAGCCTTGTGGGAGATTTCTAAACTTACTTCTTCAAACGGATGTAACGGCACTTTTGCACGTCAGGAAAGCAATAATGTTCCAATAGGTTTATAAATCACTTATTTAGCAGTTTTATGGCGTTTTATTGCTAATATTCTCATTTTGGTGATAGGATGCAACATAAAATTCTGTATAAAAAGAAAAAAATGCTTCCCAGATGTTAATGCATTGTTCTGCAGAGGAAAGCGTTTCCAGAAACACACACCTATTATATATAGATATAGATATATATGTGTGTGTGTGTGTGTGTGTGTTGTGTGTGTGTGTGTGTGGTGTGTGGTGTGTGCGTGTTGCGTGCGTGCGCGGCGTGCGTGTGTGTGTGTGTCTGTGTGTGTGTGTGTTTCTGGAAACTTTGAAATACATTTATTTCATAGTTCAAATCTCTTAACATATTTACTGACATATCGCTCGAGAGATTTACTGATATAAAAATGATAATTAAAGTTTATTTGGAGTACTGCTTGTGTACAATGCGTATTTCTTAACTGTAAGCCTAAATGTGTTTTAATGTCACTGAAGATTGTGTGATCTTTCAATGATATAAATGTGAGATATTTAAAGTGTACCTGAAGTAGTTCCACTTTAGCACAATCACATATACTCCAGTATAGCTCTTCAGCACAATTAAAGTGCATTAAGCACTAAATTAGTTGTTCCAGTTTAGCAGACTTGAAGTATACAAGTTTAGTATACCAAAAGTACAATTTTGGGTGTTTCTTTTAAGTACATAAATATGTAAATGTATCTGTAGTATACTTAGCATGAAATAAATGTATTTCAAATACGGTTTATTATATTTATTTTTCACAAGGGGCAACGCCTAAAAATTAGACTAGCTCCATTTTATTTACTTGCCAAATGCATTTTTCCTCATAGCTGAATCATGGTAATATGATACTTTTAAGGTCTTTACATATTTTTAATAGCTTTGCTATTTTCACAAATAAATGGTGCAGTTCAAAACTCTTAGTACTAATCTTACATCATCAAAAATGCCCCGTTTCAAGCATTTCAACATATTTTCACTTATGTTAGTATGATACACACAATGAAACGTATCTTTATCACTTCACATAATAAGTGTTTACTCTATGTAAACTTTTAATTTACAGTAATTGCCTTTCATACTGCTATATTACCGTCATGTTACTATATAACTTTGTCAACTTCAGTTTAATTCATTTGGGTATCATTTAATCCAACGGATTTTTATGGTTAATCAATTATTTGTACATTAATATATTTCTATAGATATGGATTCTGTAAA
>CM049812.1:16428716-16573716 GCA_027422405.1 Ptychobarbus kaznakovi | reverse complement strand
AAACTACCTTAATTAACTTAAAAAGTTATTTAAGAGTAAAACTCTAGCATTATTGGTTTATAGATGCCACCTTGTGTAATATATAGTGTTGTCATCTGGTGAAATTATTTAGTATATATTTCGTTATATTTTAATGAAGCCACTGTATACACTTGATTAGGAAAATGTACTCTTTTATTCTACATAATATTTTTTCATAACATAATGACGTATCCTGCAGAATATCAGATGCTGACTGGATCAAATCACATTTCTCCTGCCAAACATAAGTTATGAAGCAACTCTACATATTATTCAAGCATCAAGTCTTCTAATTTCATAAAGCCAGTTAAAAATGCTGTAGTTATGTTAGATCTCTTTTTTGCTTTACATCTGATTCATTCGGTTATGCGACTGAATCTGTGTCATAATAGATGATCATGCGAAAATAAAAAAATGCTCGCAGCTATGATGATCAGTAGTTGTTAGAATGATTCATGCTGCTAATTATGGCCAGCAATGCTTCAGAAAGCTCATGGCTCCTCTTGACGACTGCAGTTTTACTGAAATCACTGCACAAAAGATACCCGATAACTACAAGTCTCAACTAGAATCATTTGAGGATGAATGAAAAAGGAGCTTTTGTTCTATTCGGAGCTTGACAGCTCCTGGTAACAATGACCTATAACTGTATCACAAGAGTGTTACTTTACATATGTATGTAAATATATACTAGTGCTGTTAAATGATTAATCGTGATTAATCACATCCAAAATTAAAGTTTTTGTTTACATAAAATGTATGTGTGCACTGTGTATGTTTATTATGTATATATAAATACACACATATGCATGTATATAATTTAATATATATATATATATATATATATGTTATTATGCTAAATGTATTTATATATAATATAAATTATACAAATATAAATGCGGAGTGTCTATTTACACTAAGTGCAAATGGCCCGCCTTGTTGGCAAAGGCTATTTACACTGACTCCGCCCACTAACGTGTGATTGGGCGAGTCAACACAAAAAAAAGACAGCAATTCAGCATCAGTTTCAGTGGTGAAGATGATAAGGCGTGTGCTTTTTGACGCGATCGACCCGAGTTCGAGCCTGTCTTTAGCCAAACTTTTTTTCTCCTTTTTCAAATCTCATATTGCATCGGAAAGGCTTTTATTTTCAATAAAATTAAGGAAATAATTAAAAAGTTGAAAATAAAATATCTTGTAGGGTTGGGTGTAGGGAGGGCTTTATTGTCCTAATAAGGTGGCATACGTTTATTAATTTGAATTAAAACTATAATTTACACTCAATACGTTATTATCGCATACTGTTTTATAATATACAACAATACTGAGGTGCAGATAACTGCCACTATTTGCAATAAATATTATAAATAGCAGAAAATCTTGCTATTTTAACATAGTGTAAATAGAATCTATAGCTATTTGCACTTAGTATAAATAGCATGTCGTAAAAAAATACGCTATTTTCACAGTGTAAATAATATCAATCGCTAAATAAATTCACTATTTTCATAGTGTAAATAGTATCTATTGCAAAAAAATAAGCTATTTGCACTTAGTGTAAATAGTATCTATCACTAAAAATACACTATTTTAATTTAGTGTAAATAGTATCTATCGCTAAAAAATACACCATTTTAATTTAGTGTAAATAGTATCTATCGCTAAAAAATACACTATTTTAATTTAGTGTAAATAGTATCTATCGCAAAAAAATAAGCTATTTTCACTGTAAATAGTATCTATCGCTAAAAAATACACTATTTTAATTTAGTGTAAATAGTATCTATCGCTAAAAATACACTATTTTAATTTAGTGTAAATAGTATCTATCGCTAAAATTACACTATTTTAATTTAGTGTAAATAGTATCTATCGCTAAAAAATACACTATTTTAATTTAGTGTAAATAGTATCTATCACAAAAAATAAGCTATTTTAATTTAGTGTAAATAGTATATATCGCTAAAAAATACACTATTTTAATTTAGTGTAAATAGTATATATCGCTAAAAAAGACACTATTTTAATTTAGTGTAAATAGTATCTATCGCTAAAAAATACACTATTTTCATTTAGTGTAAATAGTATCTATCGCTAAAAATACACTATTTTAATTTAGTGTAAATAGTATCTCTCGCAAAAAAAATACACTATTTTAATTTAGTGTAAATAGTATCTATCGCTAAAAAAAGACACTATTTTAATTTAGTGTAAATAGTATCTATCGCTAAAAATACACTATTTTAATTTAGTGTAAATAGTTTATATCGCTAAAAAAATACACTATTTTAATTTAGTGTAAATAGTATCTATCGCTAAAAAATACACTATTTTAATTTAGTGTAAATAGTATCTATCGCTAAAAAATACACTATTTTAATTTAGTGTAAATAGTATCTATCGCTAAAAATACACTATTTTAATTTAGTGTAAATAGTATCTATCGCTAAAAAATACACTATTTTAATTTAGTGTAAATAGTATCTATCACAAAAAATAAGCTATTTTAATTTAGTGTAAATAGTATATATCGCTAAAAAATACACCATTTTAATTTAGTGTAAAAAGTATATATATCGCAAAAAAAAGACACTATTTTAATTTAGTGTAAATAGTATCTATCGCTAAAAAATACACTATTTTAATTTAGTGTAAATAGTTTCTATCGCAAAAAAATACACTATTTTAATTTAGTGTAAATAGTATCTATCGCTAAAAAATACACTATTTTAATTTAGTGTAAATAGTATCTATCACAAAAAATAAGCTATTTTAATTTAGTGTAAATAGTATATATCGCAAAAAATACACTATTTTAATTTAGTGTAAATAGTATATATCGCAAAAAAAAGACACTATTTTAATTTAGTGTAAATAGTATCTATCGCTAAAAAATACACTATTTTCACTGTAAATAGTATCTATCGCTAAAAATACACTATTTTAATTTAGTGTAAATAGTATCTCTCGCAAAAAAAATACACTATTTTAATTTAGTGTAAATAGTATCTATCGCTAAAAAAATACACTATTTTAATTTAGTGTAAATAGTATCTATCGCTAAAAAAATACACTATTTTTACTGTAAATAGTATCTATCGCAAAAAATACGCTATTTTCACTTAGTGTAAATAGTATCTATCGCTAAAAAATACACTATTTTCACTGTAAATAGTATCTATCGCTAAAAAATACACTATTTTCACTGTAAATAGTATCTATCGCTAAAAAATACACTATTTTAATTTAGTGTAAATAGTATCTATCGCTAAAAAAATACGCTATTTTCACTGTAAATAGTATCTATCGCAAAAAAATACACTATTTTAATTTAGTGTAAATAGTATCTATCGCTAAAAAATACACTATTTTAATTTAGTGTAAATAGTATCTATCGCTAAAAAATACACTATTTTAATTTAGTGTAAATAGTATCTATCACAAAAATAAGCTATTTTAATTTAGTGTAAATAGTATCTATCGCAAAAAAATACACTATTTTAATTTAGTGTAAATAGTATATATCGCTAAAAAAAATACACTATTTTAATTTAGTGTAAATAGTATCTATCGCTAAAAAATACACTATTTTCACTGTAAATAGTATCTATCGCTAAAAATACACTATTTTAATTTAGTGTAAATAGTATCTCTCGCAAAAAAATACACTATTTTAATTTAGTGTAAATAGTATCTATCGCTAAAAAAATACACTATTTTAATTTAGTGTAAATAGTATCTATCGCTAAAAATACACTATTTTAATTTAGTGTAAATAGTATCTATCGCTAAAAAATACACTATTTTAATTTAGTGTAAATAGTATCTATCGCTAAAAAATACACTATTTTAATTTAGTGTAAATAGTATCTATCGCTAAAAAAGACACTATTTTAATTTAGTGTAAATAGTATCTATCGCTAAAAATACACTATTTTAATTTAGTGTAAATAGTATCTATCGCTAAAAATACACTATTTTAATTTAGTGTAAATTGTATCTATCACAAAAAATAAGCTATTTTAATTTAGTGTAAATAGTATCTATCGCAAAAAATAAGCTATTTTCACTGTAAATAGTATCTATTGCTAAAAAAATACACTATTTTAATTTAGTGTAAATAGTATCTATCGCTAAAAAATACACTATTTTAATTTAGTGTAAATAGTATCTATCGCAAAAAAATAAACTTTTTTAGTTTAGTGTAAATAGGATCTATCGCAAAAAATATGATATTTTAATTTAGTGTAAATAGTATCTCTCGCAAAAAAATACACTATTTTAATTTAGTGTAAATAGTATCTATCGCTAAAAAAATACACTATTTTAATTTAGTGTAAATAGTATCTATCGCTAAAAAATACACTATTTTAATTTAGTGTAAATAGTATCTATCACTAAAAAAATACACTATTTTAATTTAGTGTAAATAGTATATATCGCAAAAAAATACACTATTTTAATTTAGTGTAAATAGTATCTATCGCAAAAAATATACGCTATTTTCATTTAGTGTAAATAGTATCTATCGCTAAAAAATACACTATTTTAGTTTAGTGTAAATAGGATCTATCGCAAAAAATACAATATTTTTATTTAGTGTAAATAGTATCTATCGCAAAAAAATACACTATTTTAATTTAGTGTAAATAGTATCTATCGCTAAAAAAATACACTATTTTAATTTAGTGTAAATAGTATCTATCGCTAAAAAAATACACTATTTTAATTTAGTGTAAATAGTATCTATCGCAAAAAAATACACTATTTTAATTTAGTGTAAATAGTATCTATCGCTAAAAAAATACGCTATTTTAATTTAGTGTAAATAGTATCTATCGCTAAAAAAGACACTATTTTAATTTAGTGTAAATAGTATCTATCGCAAAAAAATACACTATTTTCACTGTAAATAGTATCTATCGCTAAAAATACACTATTTCAATTTAGTGTAAATATTATCTATCACAAAAAATACACTATTTTAATTTAGTGTAAATAGTATCTATCGCTAAAAAATACACTATTTTAATTTAGTGTAAATAGTATCTATCGCTAAAAAATACACTATTTTCACTGTAAATAGTATCTATCGCTAAAAATACACTATTTTAATTTAGTGTAAATAGTATCTCTCGCAAAAAATACACTATTTTAATTTAGTGTAAATAGTATCTATCGCTAAAAAAAACACTATTTTAATTTAGTGTAAATAGTATCTATCGCTAAAAATACACTATTTTAATTTAGTGTAAATAGTATCTATCGCTAAAAAATAAGCTATTTTCACTGTAAATAGTATCTATCGCTAAAAAATACACTATTTTAATTTAGTGTAAATAGTATCTATCGCTAAAAAATACACTATTTTAATTTAGTGTAAATAGTATCTATCGCAAAAAAATAAACTTTTTTAGTTTAGTGTAAATAGGATCTATCGCAAAAAAAAATACGCTATTTTCATTTAGTGTAAATAGTATCTATCGCTAAAAATACACTATTTTAGTTTAGTGTAAATAGGATCTATCGCAAAAAATACAATATTTTTATTTAGTGTAAATAGTATCTATCACTAAAAAAATACACTATTTAAATTTAGTGTAAATAGTATCTATCGCTAAAAAAATACACTATTTTAATTTAGTGTAAATAGTATCTATCGCAAAAAAAATACACTATTTTAATTTAGTGTAAATAGTATCTATCGCAAAAAAAATACGCTATTTTCATTTAGTGTAAATAGTATCTATCGCTAAAAAAAGACACTATTTTAATTTAGTGTAAATAGTATCTATCGCTAAAAATACACTATTTTAATTTAGTGTAAATAGCATCTCTTGCAAAAAATACACTATTTTAATTTAGTGTAAATAGTATCTATCGCTAAAAAAATACACTATTTTAATTTAGTGTAAATAGTATCTATCGCTAAAAAAATACGCTATTTTCATTTAGTGTAAATAGTATCTATCGCTAAAAAAGACACTATTTTAATTTAGTGTAAATAGTATCTATCGCTAAAAATACACTATTTTAATTTAGTGTAAATAGCATCTCTCGCAAAAAATACACTATTTTAATTTAGTGTAAATAGTATCTATCGCTAAAAAAATACACTATTTTAATTTAGTGTAAATGGTATCTATCGCAAAAAAAAATACACTATTTTAATTTATTGTAAATAGTATCTATCGCAAAAAAAATATGCTATTTTCATTTAGTGTAAATAGTATCTATCGCTAAAAAAGACACTATTTTAATTTAGTGTAAATAGTATCTATCGCTAAAAAATACACTATTTTAATTTAGTTTAAATAGTATCTCTCGCAAAAAATACACTATTTTAATTTAGTGTAAATAGTATCTATCGCTAAAAAATACACTATTTTCACTGTAAATAGTATCTATCGCTAAAAATACACTATTTTAATTTAGTGTAAATAGTATCTCTCGCAAAAAATACACTATTTTAATTTAGTGTAAATAGTATCTATCGCTAAAAATAGACTATTTTAATTTAGTGTAAATAGTATCTATCGCTAAATAATACACTATTTTCGTTTAGTGTAAATAGTATCTATCGCAAAAAATACACTATTTTCATTTAGTGTAAATAGTATCTATCGCTAAAAAATACACTATTTTAATTTAGTGTAAATAGTATCTATCGCTAAAAAAAGACACTATTTTAATTTAGTGTAAATAGTATCTATCGCTAAAAATACACTATTTTAATTTAGTGTAAATAGTATCTATCGCTAAAAATACACTATTTTAATTTAGTGTAAATTGTATCTATCACAAAAAATAAGCTATTTTAATTTAGTGTAAATAGTATCTATCGCTAAAAATACACTATTTTAATTTAGTGTAAATAGTATCTATCGCAAAAAATAAGCTATTTTCACTGTAAATAGTATCTATTGCTAAAAAAATACACTATTTTAATTTAGTGTAAATAGTATCTATCGCTAAAAAATACACTATTTTAATTTAGTGTAAATAGTATCTATCGCAAAAAAATAAACTTTTTTAGTTTAGTGTAAATAGGATCTATCGCAAAAAAAAATACGCTATTTTCATTTCGTGTAAATAGTATCTATCGCTAAAAAATACACTATTTTAGTTTAGTGTAAATAGGATCTATCGCAAAAAATAAACTATTTTATTTAGTGTAAATAGTATCTATCACTAAAAAAATACACTATTTTAATTTAGTGTAAATAGTATCTATCGCAAAAAAAATACACTATTTTAATTTAGTGTAAATAGTATCTATCGCAAAAAAAATACACTATTTTAATTTAGTGTAAATAGTATCTATCGCTAAAAAAATACGCTATTTTCATTTAGTGTAAATAGTATCTATCGCTAAAAAAGACACTATTTTAATTTAGTGTAAATAGTATCTATCGCTAAAAATACACTATTTTAATTTAGTGTAAATAGCATCTCTCGCAAAAAATACACTATTTTAATTTAGTGTAAATAGTATCTATCGCAAAAAAAATACACTATTTTAATTTAGTGTAAATAGTATCTATCGCTAAAAAAATACGCTATTTTCATTTAGTGTAAATAGTATCTATCGCTAAAAAAAGACACTATTTTAATTTAGTGTAAATAGTATCTATCGCTAAAAATACACTATTTTAATTTAGTGTAAATAGCATCTCTCGCAAAAAATACACTATTTTAATTTAGTGTAAATAGTATCTATCGCTAAAAAAATACACTATTTTAATTTAGTGTAAATAGTATCTATCGCAAAAAAAAAACACTATTTTAATTTAGTGTAAATAGTATCTATCGCAAAAAATACGAATTTTCATTTAGTGTAAATAGTATCTATCGCTAAAAAAGACACTATTTTCATTTAGTGTAAATAGTATCTATCGTAAAAATACACTATTTTAATTTAGTGTAAATAGCATCTCTCGCTAAAAAAATACACTATTTTAATTTAGTGTAAATAGTATCTATCGCTAAAAAAATACACTATTTTAATTTAGTGTAAATGGTATCTATCGCAAAAAAAATACACTATTTTAATTAGTGTAAATAGTATCTATCGCTAAAAAAAATATGCTATTTTCATTTAGTGTAAATAGTATCTATCGCTAAAAAAGACACTATTTTAATTTAGTGTAAATAGTATCTATCGCTAAAAAATACACTATTTTAATTTAGTTTAAATAGTATCTCTCGCAAAAATACACTATTTTAATTTAGTGTAAATAGTATCTATCGCTAAAAAAATACACTATTTTAATTTAGTGTAAATAGTATTTCTCGCAAAAAAATACACTATTTTAATTTAGTGTAAATAGTATCTATCGCTAAAAAATACACTATTTTAATTTAGTGTAAATAGTATCTCTCGCAAAAAATACACTATTTTAATTTAGTTTAAATAGTATATATCGCTAAAAAATACACTATTTTAATTTAGTGTAAATAGTATCTCTCGCAAAAAAATACAATATTTTAATTTAGTGTAAATAGTATATATCGCTAAAAAAATACACTATTTTAATTTAGTGTAAATAATATCTATCGCTAAAAAATACACTATTTTCATTTAGTGTAAATAGTATATATCGCTAAAAAATATGCTATTTGCACTTAGTACAAATAGCCACTGCCATATAAATATATACATGTAAATCCATGTAAATATTTTTTAAATATATACTGTATGTGTGTGTATTTATACAGTATATACATAATAAATATACACAGTACACACACGTGTTATCACGATTAATCATTTAACAGCACTAATATATATATATACTGCAACACATTTTTAGTAAAGAAGCTAAAACTACACTTATATTTAAACTGAATTTGACAGTAATGTTTAGTCTTTCTCCATGCATGGTATGAGAAAACGATGTGTTATCGGTGGTTTTGCAGGAGTACACCATCGATGTGTTCTTCAGGCAGAGCTGGAAGGACGAGAGGCTGAAGTTCAAGGGTCCCATGGCAGTGCTCCGTCTCAACAATCTCATGGCCAGCAAAATCTGGACCCCCGACACGTTTTTCCACAACGGAAAGAAGTCAGTCGCCCATAACATGACCATGCCTAATAAACTGTTGCGGATCACAGAGGAAGGAACTCTGCTTTACACCATGAGGTGAAGCTGCTGCTTGTTTTCCTCTGCTTTGCATGAACAGATGGTGCATCTGATCACCTTTGCATGTCATATCCTTTTAATGTTGGTGTTTGATCTGAAGTGGTTTGGGTCTTCATCTCTCTCAGTATAGAAATACACTCACCGGCTGCTTTATTAGGTACACCTGTTCAATTGCTTGGTAACACAAAATGCTAATCAGCCAATCACATGGCAGCAACTCTAGGCATCTAGATGTGGTGAAGACACCTTGCTGAAGTTCAAACCGAGCATCAGAATGGGGAAGAAAGGGGATTTAAGAGACTTTGAACGTGGAATGGTTGTTGGTGTCAGACGGGCTGGTCTGAGTATTTCACAAACTGCTGATCTACTGGGATTTTCACAACAACCATCTCTAGGGTTTACAGAGAATGGTCCGAAAAAGAGAAAATATCCAGTGAGCGGCAGTTGTGTGGACGGAAATGCCTTGTTGATGTCAGAGGTCAGAGGAGAATGGGCAGACTGGTTAGAGATGATGGAAAGGCAACAGTAACTCAAATAACCACTCGTTACAACCAAGGTATGCAGAATACCATCTCTGAACACACAACACGTCGAACCCTGAAGCAGATGGGCTCCAGCAGCAGAAGACCACACCGGGTGCCGCTCCGGTCAGATAAGAACAGGACACGGAGGATACAATTCACACAGACTCACCAAAATTGGACAATAAAAGATTGGAAAAACGTTGCCTGGTCTGATGAGTCTCGATTTCTGCTGCAACATTCAGATGGTAGGGTCAGAATTTGGTGTAAAGAACATGAAAGCATGGATCCATCCTGCCTGTCTCAACGGTTCAGACTGGTGGTGGTGGTGTAATGGTGTGGGGGGTATTTTCTTGGCACACTTTGGGCCCTTTAGTACCAATGGAGCATTGTTTAAACGCCACAGCCTACCTGAGTATTGTTGTTGACCATGTCCATCCCTTCAGTGTATCATCTTCTGATGTACTTCCAGCAGGATAATGCACCATGTCACAAAGCTGAAATCATCTCAGACTGGTTTCTTGAACATGACAATGAGTTCACTTTACTCAAATGGCCTCCACAGTCACCAGATCTCAATCCAATAGAGCACCTTTGGGATGTGCTGGAACGAGAGATTCGCATCATGGATGTGCAGCCGACAAATCTGCAGCAACTGTTTGACTGAACCAAAATCTCTGAGGAATGTTTCCAACACCTTGTTGAATCAAGGCATTAATTCTTAATGCCGAAGAATTAAGGCAGTTCTGAAGGCAAAAGGGGGTCCAACCCGGTACTAGCAAGGTGTACCTAATAAAGTGGCCAGTGAGTGTATATTTAAAAAAATAACAGTATTAGTCTATAAATGTATATTTTGCCTTGCTAGTGTAATTTTAGGTAACACTTTATTCTGATAGTCTACTATAGACATTCTACTAACAGTAAGTAACTTTATAACTACATGTCAACTTTCAGTCATTAGAGTATTAGTAGACTGACTATCTTATAACACTTTATTTTGATGGATCCACAACATACTGACTATGAGAAATTTAGCAAGTATATGTCAACTTATTCTACTAACCCTAAACCTACCCTAACAGGCTACTCTGAGAATGTAGTCACAAATTAATGAGCATTGGTTGACATGTCGTGGAAAGTTACTTATAGTTAGTAAAATTTCTATCAAAATAAAGTGTAACCTAATTTTATATTTCGCTGTTTCACAAATAACATAGACCTCGGCCTCTCGGTGGACTAACGCACACATCAGGACAACACACGTTGTAAAGCATCCTTTTAGCCTTCTTAATTAGTAGATTATGATGGAAGTTCATATTTGTGTCAGCAAAATAAAAATGGTATGAACAATGTATCATGCTGTCAGTATGTGAGGAGAACTGAGCAGTATAATTACTGTGTAAATGGGATAGGGGCCCAGTAATACGTGGTAATAATAGCTTTGAGAAAGTTTCCTTGCATCAGTCATGGTGCATAGAAGAGGAAAAATATGTTGTTATTGGTTTAATTCTGCATTCACGGGTGCATAGAAGACGCTGTGTCCATGAAACAACGGTGCACTGTGTTATCGTGGGCACTTCAAAATACGTTAATCATTCTGGATACCTTATTATCTGAATTGTTTGGATTTTTAGTAAGCACAATACCTTAATTTTCACTGACCTGTTACATTTTACAACACTGCATGTGAAAATTCGGTCTGAACAAAATCAGTAGATGAGCTGAATAAAAAGAAAGTTCCCTCTCTGACAGTAGGTGGCGCTTACGGAACAGATGGAATACTGTGGTAACCGTGGTCACTGCTGTACACAGACTTTCTTTGTCTGCCATCTGCTTGTGATGGACACGAAAGGAAGTCACAACAATATTTAAATGTTTTCAAACAGAAATTCAGTATTGTATTCACTTCGGCATTTATCAAACTACACCAAATACTTTTAAAACATTTGTTTACACTTATACATTTTTTCATTTTAATCTGGACTAAAACATGCCAGCCCAGAAAATAGATTATTTTTATAATAATAATAATAATATATTATTCTGTAATGTTTATCTAGGTGTTTTTGCTGTAATGTTTATAAACAATGATTTAATTTATATTATTTAAGTTTGCATAAACTTTATATTAAAGATTAAAGATAATTACATATATATATATATATATATACTGTTTGGGTATATATATATATAGGGGCCCCAAAAATAGGGCGGCCCTGGGTCTATATTTTATATATATATATATCAGTGGTGATATAATCTGAGCAATAAAAATCATCAAATAAATGTTCCTTTAATTAGTAACTAATAAATAAACAGTAATATGATGCCATTATACTTGTAAAAATCGTTTTCAGTGAAGTTTCTAAACTATCTGCTTGAGGAAACATGACAATAAACAATGTTACGATGTTTCACATGTTTGTGCTTGTGTGAGCAATGATTTCCGGTGAAATCACCAACATGTCAACAAACCAATGAGAGCGCAGAACAACGAAGACAATTCATAGCAAGAGCGCAGATGCCAACGCTGATGTGGATCCACTCATCTGAATCCCTCTGGAACTGGCTCAGATTTGCAGAAAATTGCAGTTGTTTGGCAATTAAATTATTTACAGACAGCTACATATGCATTCCCAACATTTTAATTATGCAATCTCAATGGCTTCGGTGTGTTACACCTCACCGCTGACATTGCAATGCCCATATTTGGATAATATAGCAAATTTAATGCTATAATAAACACAAATGTGACCCTGGACCACAACAAAAATATTATATTTGTATATTTTTAGCAATAGCCAACAATACATTGTATTGGTCAAAATTATCAATTTGTCTTTTATGCCAAAATTAGTAGGTAAAGATCATGTTCCATGAAGATATTTCCTACCGTAAATATATAAAAACTTAATATGCATTGCTAAGAACATCATTTGGACAACTTTAAAGGTGATTTTCTCAATATTTAGATTTTTTTGCACCCTCAGATTCCAGATGTTTAAATAGTTACATCTCAACCAAATATTGTCCTATCATAACAAACCATACATCAATGGAAAGCACATTTATTCACCTTTCAGATGATGCATAAATCTCAAAATTGACACATATGGTTTTGTGATCCAGGGTCATAAATAGCTAAATGTATGGTTAAATCTTTAAATTCAGAATGGGCAAGCAGCAACAGCACAACAGTGGATTTCCATATTAATGCATTGCTTTACACTGCTTAATAACAATTATATACAAATAATACATATTTACATGTATCCCTCATACTGTCCAAATGTATCAGTGGGGGGGGGGGGAATTAACTGTCACGGCTATAATATTGTATCCCGCTTTCTCTCTGTCTGTCTCAGGCTTACAGTCAGAGCTGAATGTCCGATGCATTTGGAGGACTTCCCAATGGATGCCCATGCATGCCCTCTCAAATACGGCAGCTGTAAGTACTTTGTCATTTGACACGCTTCCGTTAAAAGTTCACATATTACTCTGAGTCTCCAAGCTGAGTAGTGTGAGCAGATGGGGACTCTCTCTTAGGCCCACAGAGCGTAGAGATCATCTCTGACACAACACATCACACATCCGCGTCCACGCAGCCAGCCGAACGGATTTAGCCAGCTCTACCCCGACCCAACTAATCCTCGCAGACAAAGAGAAGAAGAAGAATGAGGGGGGAAGACATAAATAAAAAACGAGCTTGTGACTCTCTAAATATTTCAGCGTCTCGGAGAATCTGCTGCAGTATACGGCCGGCAAGTGACTTCTTGACTGCAGATGCTTGATTGTGTGTGTTGTTTGTTTGCGTCAGATGCCTACACGAAGGCTGAAGTGGTGTATGTGTGGACGCGAGGGGCGGCGCAGTCTGTGGTCGTGGCTGACGACGGCTCTCGGCTCAACCAGTATGACTTGATGGGACAGACGGTGGACTCGGGTGTGGTGCAGTCCAGCACTGGTGAGTGGGTACAACCTCTGATGTTTACTAATGAAGTCTATGGTTATGTTTTAGTAAGCTTAGCCGGTAACACTTTATTTTAGGGTCGCTTAAATAGTTGCTTATTATAAATTTTTTTATTTATTTTTTTTTATATGTTTTTTTAATGCAGTTTACCGAAAGCTATTTTAGACGACAACACAAATTCTACTTTGCATTTCAATAAGCACAATGCTGAAATGTGAAAAAGAGCATCATAGAGCATGTTCTATTTTAAGCACCATTTTTGCATATAACCATCTGATAAACATCAGATTCATATGCATTCTAAATCATAAGCATATCTTGAATTGCTCTATCAACTAGGAATGATTTTGTAGCATTTTGCACATGCTCTAAATATCCCATCTTCCAGATGAAAACACATATGAAACATATGGGCACTATATGGTTATTTGTTCCCATGTGGGAAATGCAGGTGCAGAATAGCAGCATCAGACATAAAGCGAATAAACCCCATGATATTTTCCATACACGTGAATGTGAACAATCCACGGGAAAACATGAAACAAGAAACGTGCAGTGCAGTGATTAATGAATAATGCATGATCTGCCATAATATCATATGCATACTGTATAAGCAGTATTTTATAAAGAAATAGTCAATGAAATAACTACATGATATCTGTTCTGATTTATTATGGTTAATCTTGCATATCAGTATTTGCAGATAAAAGTAATGAAGATACTTGAACGATACTGGTGTAGAAGTTGAGTAATCTTTGCATAGACAGAAAGTAGCTTTAGAAAACAGGTTTGTGTGTGTGTGAAGTAGACGTACGGGTTAGGGAGCATGATTAATGGCATTCATTTTGTGTTCATTTCTTTATAATGAACCATGGTAAATTAACATGTTTAACTGACTGTCCTAATATATGCATTAATTAATGTATCTCTTTCTCTTTCACTTCCAGGAGAGTATGTTGTCATGAAAACACATTTCCACCTCAAAAGGAAGATCGGTTACTTTGTCATCCAGACATATTTGCCATGCATCATGACCGTGATCCTGTCCCAGGTGTCCTTCTGGCTGAACAGGGAATCTGTCCCGGCCAGAACTGTGTTTGGTGAGTGTCCTAATTGATCTTTAAGCTAAGCAATCAATGAGCTGTTAGCGTCACTCTGTTGTACTGTCCAGGTCTCTGCTTTCTAAAGCAGCATCCTAACTGAAACACAATCTCATAAACGACTGATCTGGAATAATCTACCTAGACAGCATCTCCATGCACCACACAAACAGTGTTCCTCATGAGACATACAGTACTGTACACACAAGACCAGAGAGTTTGATGTTAGCATGTAGCAAAGACACTACTCTAGTGAGCATTCAAATATATGTAAATATACATAAAAATGCTCATTTATCATTTAACTCAATACAGTGCATTCTGGGTTTGCCTTCTTAGCAAAGTATGCCTGTGATGCTGCCTTAGAATTTGGCCAAAACATATCTTTGTAATTATGCAAAGTACGGTAACACTTTAGTAGGCACCAATTCTCACTAAGTAGTTGCTTATTAGCATGCATATTACTGGCATACTGGCTTTATATTAGTACTTAAAAAGCCCATATTAATGTCTTATTCTGCTCGAGCATGTTTTAGATCCCTATACGACCTTACAAAATATTAATAAGCAGCAAATTGGGAGTCTATTGAGGCAAAAGTTGCATATTTGTTAAGGGTGTGAAGCAAAGCCACTATTTGTATTTGGGTCTGAATCTGCAACAATAGCAAAATTATGTAATAATTCATACATTTGTTATGTTTGTGTTATAAAATATATGCAAATGGTAATTTGTGTGTGGGATAGACATGTCCCCAGCACTTTTTGGAAGCCATTGATAAAAATAACGTGAACCCATGTCCAACAAACCTTCATTTACTCATAATTTAATGCATACATGTTACACAAAAAACAATAAAACTTGGATGAGAGGCTCTATCTCAACAACTCTTCAATCTATCAAAGCAAAACATGTAACCCTGGTTCCCTGAGTAGAGAATGAGAAGCTGTGTCAGTAGCTGACACTATAGAAACCCTCTAGACCAAGACCAAGATCCAAAACTTCTTAAGAGACAAAATTATCTCCAAATCTGACTCCAGCAGTTCAGATGGAGGCCCTATTAAACCGTCTAGTCCTGTGACCGAACTCAAGCATATTGGAAAGGTCTCAGTCGTCTCGTCTTACATGAAACGAAGAAGATTTTTTATTCGTCACATATATAGAGTACAACCAGCAGTGAAATGTGTTCTCTGCATTTAACCCATCCAAGTGCACACACACTGAGCAGTGAGCAGCTGACACTGTGGCGCCCGGGGAGCAGTTGGGGGTTCGGTGCCTTGCTCAAGGGTCTCACCTCAGTCATGGACAATTCCTGCCGGAGCCGAGATTCGACCCCACAACCTCGGGTTACAAGTCTGACGCTCTATCTATTAGGCCAGGGGTTTTCAACCTGTGGGGCGCCAGCACCTGTCAAGGGGGGCGCGAGCTTCAATTACATTCCCTTGAGAATTTATGAATACGAGCTAGCAAATCTTCAGCCATCCACTAGGGGGCAATCTGACTCCCGCTGTTAGTCGACAGAGTTGGCTGTAGTATCAGTCACGCTTTTTGAAAGTGTAAGATGATTTGCGATTAGTCGTGTCAGAAATCCAACCACGGATTGGCATGTTGTTATTTCAGACACAGCCATCACATTAAATCAGGTAAACTGGTTATATTTTTATGTTTCAGTATAATTACGCATGCTATACCAGCAGGAGCGGTTCTAAAACATTTTTAGGTGGGTTTCAGCCCCCCAAAACTATAACGATCAGGCCAGTGCTGCTTGAAGAAAGTTTCATTCTCAGGTGTTTTGTCTTGTCAGTTTAAACATAAAAGTAATTTTAAGCCATTTAAGCACAAGACATCTCAATGCGGTACTCACGCGCTGTGATAGAGTGTTTCTGTGCTCGCCGCGCGCACACCTGAAGTGCCCGAACAGATAGCCTTCTCAGACAGCAGGTGAATACCAATGACTTGAGCGAAGTGGTTCTCAACCTTTTTTTCCACCGGGCAGCACTAATATTATTTATAGCCTAAATATTATGATATCTGAACGATTACATTTATTTAAATAAATAATTCTACTCACCATTAATAAAACACCTGATGCTGTCGGGAACCAATTTTGTGAAATTCTGCTCGAAATAAGTAACAGCAGAATAAAGTTGTGATTGTAAGTTACGGTCTGTAAGACGCGCACGGAAGTGTTACTTGACACGAGACATTGCAGAAAGTGTTCACAAATGTAGCCGATGTTGATCCAACTATGGAAAGAATTTTTCGAATTGAATAATTGAGGTTCTCTCCAGAGATGTTTGGCCACATTTCTGTAATAAGGATGATTGCTGCGTAGTAGTTTATGGGTTTCTTTTTTGCATGAATATCTTCAAGTGAGTTGGGGGGAGCAAACCGAAAGTTGATGCCGAAAGCCCAGCGCTCTCTTCACCGCTGATGCTGAGACTATTCTTGTTTGAATGCATTTCTTCGCTGGCTTTTTCCACAGTTCATTTTCTCCCTTAACAAATTTGTCCATTCTGATGCTCAATTTTACAGAACTAATGACTGCTGATGACTATTTGAATTGAATTCTGCCAAAGTGTGCACTTGTAAGTGTTCGTTAAATGCGTAACATTAATTACGTGAGTACATAGGTCTGCTCATGTCTGAAAATAATATATAAAAAACTAAATTATTTTACATAAAAACATTAGCTTATATCTTTTTAGTACATTTTTAAATGAATGTAAAAACTGAAACTAATTGTAAAACTGAAAGTTCATTTTTAATTATGTTCAACACATAATACTAACATTCAGCATGGAGGGCCGCACTGAGAGGAGTATCCTCGTAAGCACAGTCGGTTGTTGTACGTGAACGTAAACAGTAAAATAAATAGCAAATGTACATCAATATAATGGATCCATACATTTCTTATGTAAATTCTGTTAATCAAAACGAGCAAAATAAAAATTATTCGCTGTTTTAATAGCGTTTTAATAGCTTTAATGGATATTTGTGTTTATGTTCATGTTATTAAAGTAATTCGGTGTGAATACAATAATAGGGGGCGGGGGGGGGGGGTTGTGTGGGGGGTGGGGGGGGGGGGGGGCGAGTGAAAATTAGACAAACTTGGGGGGGCGCACATCCTAAAAGGTTGAAAACCCCTGCATTAGGCCACGACTGCCCGTAGAGGAACAAGTGTTTACCTCCCCAAAGCAACCCCATCAGTTGGTGCATGTTTAGCACCAACACGGTTTCACTCAATCTGTTAATCTTGAGTAATGTCTCAGGTTACTTATGTAACCATGGTTCCCTGAATAGGGAACGAGACACTGCGTCCCCTAGGGGTCGCTATGGGGAACGCCTTCAGCGTGACTCGTGTCTGAAGTCTACAATACAAAAACACCACTTGTTGGCCGGCGACAGCCCATGACGTCACTACCGGCGCGACCGCAATATAAGGGACGCCGGGAGGACACATCATTCACTTCTTCGTCTGAAGCTTGCGTCCGAAGCATGGCACACAGCCTAGGGGACGCAGTGTCTCGTTCCCTATTCAGGGAACCATGGTTACATAAGTAACCTGAGACGTTCCCTTTCATGGGAACTTCGAACTGCGTCCCCTAGGGGTCGCTATGGGGAACGTTATACCCACGTCGCCATGCTGAGGGGAGTGCAATCCAATGCCACGCAAAGGCGAGCACTAAGCCAACTGTACCAGGCTAAGGGAGTTGCCCCTGGGACGGTTGATGCTGTCAGTGACATTACCCTTGGCCAAAGCCGAGGCTGCATACCGGCAAAGGGAGTGGGGCCCAAGGCACAAACCTGGGCGGGACCAGCTCAAAATAAGGGCACGAAGCTGCGCAGGTAACCCTACCCTATGGGATTTTAGAAAGAACGCAGAACAGTCGATGTGCGAACTTACCACTGGGTGGATTTTAGAAAAGTGCCCAAAGTCTAGCGTGTGCATTCACCGTAACATGGATTTTAAAAAGAACGCAAAACACTTGATGTGCGAACTTACCACTGAGTGGATTTGGAAGTGCCCAGAGTTATTTGCACTTATTTCTTCTGCCGAAGAGTGATTTATGACAGAGCCCAGAAGGGAGTGGCATGCTCATGGGCGACCCTCCAGGTGAGGGGAGCAATGCTAGCTCTACCGACAATGAGCTCTGGTGAGCAGAGAACTCATTCTCATAATGCTCAAAAGGGAGCGGCATGCTCATAGGTGACCCTCTAGGTGAGGGGAGCAATGCTAGCTCTACCTATAATGCTCAGAAGGGAGCGGCATGCTCATAGGTGACCCTCTAGGTGAGGGGAGCAATGCTAGCTCTACCGAAAATGAGCTCTGGTGAGCAGAGAACTCATTCTCATAATGCTCAAAAGGGAGCGGCATGCTCATAGGTGACCCTCTAAGGTGAGGGGAGCAATGCTAGCTCAACCGATAAGGAGTTCAGAAGGGAGTGGCATGCTCGTTGGTGACCCTCTAGGTGAGGGGAGCAATGCTAGCTCTACCTACAATGCTCAGAAGGGAGTGGCATGCTCATAGGTGACCCTCTAGGTGAGGGGAGCAATGCTAGCTGTACCTATAATGCTCAGTAGGGAGCGGCATGCACATAGGTGACCCTCTAGGTGAGGGGAGCAATGCTAGCTCTATCGAAAATGAGCTCTGGAGAGCAGAGAACTCCTTCTCATAATGCTCAAAAGGGAGCGGCATGCTCATAGGTGACCCTCTAGGGTGAGGGGAGCAAGGCTAGCTCGAGCAATACCTTGCTAATCCGTGGGACTGCAAATCAGATGAACCTGTGGACCGAAGATGTTCCCATGGAAACCTCTGGGGAGGCCTCAGGTCCGGACCATCAGTAAGGCAGTTTCGATGAACATAGAACCTGACCGAATCATCATAGGTCCAGTCTGACTGCAGTCTAGGTTCCCACCTAACCTCGGTCAGGTGGGGTAGATGGTGATTGCAGGGGAATTAGAGAGGTTAAGGGCTGGTGTTGTAAACCCCCCTCCTGAGAGAAGGGAGTAGACGTTAGTCTCTACTCTGGTCCGGACGAGGACGTTGCTGAGGACGTTCCGTCCGGATCACTTCCCTCAGGTCTACCTCTTTTTGACTTGTATCTCCTTCTACCCCTTCCCGCAGGTGGGGGAGGGGCACGAGTCGCGACACTAGCCTTCTGTGCTCGTCTCCGATCCTCAAACCAGGACGAGTCAGGACCCCTGCTCTGTTCGGGCTGAGACCTGGACCTTCTCGGAATTAAGGTTTTAAAAGCTGCTGAGCGCGCCCTCGCCTCCCCGAACTTCTAGACCACCGTCTCGACGGAGGTACCGAAAAGCTGGGAAGGCGAGACTGAAGCGTCGAGAAGAAAGCCCTTCTCTTTATTCTCAAGTTCACCCACAGATGCCTTTCCGTTACCACCATGGCTACCATAGACCTGCCCATAGCAGTGGCAGCCTGCTTGGTGGCACGGAGGGCCAAATCTGTGGTGCGGCGCAGTTCAGCTATCTCGTCAGGCGACAAGCCCTGACCGTTATCCAGGTCTTTCAGCAGGTCCGCCTGGTATGCCTGGAGCACCGCCATGGTGTGCAATGAGGCGACCGCCTGACCTGCTGCTGCGTACGCCTTGCCATTTAAGCGAGATGTATCCTGAAGGGGCTTAGATGGCAAGGAGGGAACCTTTAGAGAAGTCGTCTTACCCATAGAGAGATAGCTAGCTAGCGTCTCTTCTACAGGGGGCATCTTCTCATAGCCGCTTTCACGCATCTTCTCAATATTAGCATAACTGGTATGCTGGAATCTATGGATGCGAGAGGAAAACTGCCTTTTCCATTCCTTCTCGATCTCTGTATGGAGATCAGGAAGAAATGGAAGGTTCACTCGAGCTGGGCGTTTATGGCCAGAAAGGTATCGCTCATCGAGACGTCCCCGCGGCGCCGCCATCTTGGATCGCTCCCACGGTAAGTCAAGCCTCACCGTGGCGCGTTCCATAACCTCCAACAGCTCTTCGTACGCAGGGCAGGAGATTTGAGAGAGTTCATTGTCCACTTCATCACCCTCAGCCATCTCCTGCTCTTTCTTCCTGGTATAACCCAGTAGAGCACTACCCGCTGGATCAGATGATGTCAGAGATATCGCATCATCATGATCCAACGGCCCGCCCTCGTTCTTAGCTGACTCGTGCGAAAGGGAAAGCTCCCTCTCAAACTCGTCGGCGAGATCCATCTGCGATCCCCATGATTTCATTGTCCTCCGTGCCTCAGCAACGGTAGATCGCGAATCGCGGGAGGCAGATGGCTGGCCCTCTTTACTCGAAAAGAGGGACAGACGAGAGCGAAGCTTTCTCATAGAGAAAAGCTCACAGTACGCGCAGATTGCCCCCTCAAGGACATCACGTGCGTGCCCTTCGCCCAAACAAAAGACGCAACGATCGTGTGTGTCATCAGGTGTCAAATAACGCGGACACGGATCCACACATCTTCTAAACGCCTTGCTAGTGCTCGCCATGATAAAACAAGGAAAACTGTATTCCTACCAGAATGCAGGCTTCAAACAGACCAGTCAGTGAAGACGAAGAAGAGAATGATGTGTCCTCCCGGCGTCCCTTATATTGCGGTCGCGCCGGTAGTGACATCATGGGCTATCGCCGGCCAACAAGTGGTGTTTTTGTATTGTAGACTTCAGACACGAGTCACGCTGAAGGCGTTCCCCATAGCGACCCCTAGGGGACGCAGTTCGAAGTTCCCATGAAAGGGAATTATAGAGTAGTACTGCATCCTTAATATCTCCAAAGAGTCTTTAGTTTGATCAGATTTCTAAAAGAAAGATACAGCTTTATGATTCTCTCAGAGAACAGCTGAGCTCCTGGAGGCCGTGGGTGGAGCTAAAGAGTCACAAGCACTTGAGTGCCGATTGCCAACAAAACACATAATTTGCTACCATTTCACTTACCATCTGCGGTTGGGATCTTATATTACTAGGACCGCTCCATCTTTCAGTATCAAACGATGTGCAAATCCAGCGTCGAACTGGGCCTTGTTTATAAAACATTCATCACAGTAAATGATGGGAACAAATAAACACACTTGCAAAACTCCTTTGCTGCACCGGAAAAACAAACTGCATCTACTGTTCACATAATGCTGGGTTCTTTGGGAAGCTGAACACTGTTATCTTTCCCTAACAACCAAAAGCACACTTCTGTGGAGACATTCTTCTCGATTAAGTCCTGTGCAGCGCTGCCGATGACGTTGATGGGCTGCTCTCGCTCTCGATCTGGTCGATGTTTTTTTATTCTGGGAGAAATGGCCAAACAATGAATTCTTCCCTTCAAGACATCATGAAGAGCCATGCTCAAAAAAAAACTTTCTGAAACTTATACGAACTCTGAAGGAGTGTATTTGGCACAGAGTTGTTTTTTACTTTGGCCATGTTAAGGATGAGAATCCAACTCTTTAACAGTGTAAGTAACTCATAATGTACAGAACCTCCATAAGCCTCCATACAGACTTACAGGAATGTCTTGCTTTGCTCTGAATCAATTCAAACAAAGGCAAAATGACTGGACTCAGTCAGTAGACAGTAGCTATGTTTCCATCACCCTGTTTTTATGTGCATTTTGAAGTACCGCATCAGAAACGAGTGATGGAAGCGCCAAATTTTGAATAAAAATCCCTTAATTCACAAAAACGTGTTTACAGTCGCTTGAGGTGGTTTTTGACTTGTGCGAAAAAGATTTAATGCAAATAATGGGAGATGGAAACACATTTGCCAAGTACATTCCTCCATGTGCATCAAAAAAGTCATGTGACTTTGCGGTATGGGACGGCAAAACCTGACTAACCAGTGGACCGATCTCGTTCCACAGCATCTGAAATGTTTTGGTCGTTCTGAAATGCTCGAGCAAAGTGTGTCATCAAAGTATTTCTGTATAATTGCCTCCCAGAACTGTTACATGACTGCAGGCATCCACCTCCGAAAGCGATGACCACATTTATTGTGTTTTGTCTGCTCATTCTGAGGCGCAAAATTACTATATTCAGTGGCTTCTCATACTTTTCTTAGTGATATATAGTGCAAGTTTACCAGAAAGTGACAATTTTGTTCTCTTTGACTCATTGGATGGAAACAGTGCTTATTCGCAAATGTTAAATGTGGTATTTAATTTTTTTAACTCTTAACTTTGGATGGAAACAATGCTAATCACTCCTGCATCGTTCATGAGTTCAGTTCCACTCCCAAGAATACAAAACACTCTTCTGAATACATACTCTTGGACCCGACCTCTGTAGGTGATCGAGAACAGTATATCAAAATTTTCCAAACTCTCCAAATTCTCAGACTGTGATAAAATCAGCTAGTCCTCGAGGTAATTAGAAACACATATGAGCAGTGCCGTGTCCATGTTCCTTGTGAAGAGACAAGGTGATAAGGCCAGGACTAATCGAAGAACTGGAACTGGTGAACTTCATCCCCAAATGCAAATCCCAGTATCATGTACAGAGCAGACAGAGCAGAACCAGCCATGGAGCAATTGACTTCACGAGCCAAATTGTGATAGCCTGAAGCAATAAATCGGATCCGTGCATCCTGAACACTCGGAAGAGCATCGTTTGCCCACTGCCAAACTCCTCAGATTACAAAACGAAAGTCGATAGACAGGCCAAGCTTTCTCCATTCTCAAAAAAGAAACAACATTGTGTTCCACTTTAAAGGAACATAAACTCCACTTAAAGTGAGTTGCTGAAACACAATACAACTCTGAAGATAGCATGGGCAGATAAACTGATAAAACAGATACAAATAAATCGGCCAAGAAAGGCTTAAAATGCAAACATAAGCTTGTACCCTCATTATAAAAAGTACTTTAATATAGTTTTATAAGTTTTTGCTCAAAACTATCCAGAAGTAAAAATATTATGTATTTATCTCTGTGTAATCTCTGCACCGGAGAGTCTTGGTGTTGTTTCCAAAATGATCGGCAATAATTAAATTTCATGCATCCCTAATAAACAGTAATCTTTCTGCAGTTTTGGCAGTCAGATTAAATTAAACCTTTTAAAAACTCTAAGTTAAATAAAATGCTGTCCTCACAAATTGGCACTGAAAGATGGGCAGTTTTTTTTACTATTTTCTGTAAAAATGTTTACTGTACATGCTTGATTAATAGGAAAACTTACCCAAAGGGTACAGTTCTGTCAACATTTGCTAAACCTTAGGTATCACTTTCGTTTTGGACAGAACACAAAATATATGTAGAAGAAGCTCCTTTTCTTTCTAATAAGAGTAAATTATGACCACAGCTGTCTTGTCCACTTCCAGTAGCTTGGGACTTTCTGCTAAATAATCCCTACTGTGTTCTATGGAAAGTCAGTTTTGGGATGGCATGAGGGTGAGTAGATAATGAGTGCGTTTTCATTGTTTTTGGTGAGTTTTCCCTTTAAGAGACAATGGTGTGAATCTCTATGATAGCTCAACACACTGATAAACGGCTCTGCAGTTCCATTACTTGATATATAACAAGGCATAATGCCGATAGTGTGGTTTATGTTGGTGTTTAGAAGCCAGTAATGTCACAAGAATATGATGTTAAAGGAAAATGATGACCAGTATTATGGGTCCATAGGAGGAACTGCCTGTATATCACAGCAGCACAAGGTTGAACATAATGTGCTGAAGGTATTACTCTGGAGACCGGGGGTTTTGAAGTAAATTAAACCAGAGAGAAGGTTCATATTGCTGCTGGAAAGGTCTCAAGACCTTAACATTGTTGAGACATGAGAGAGAAAGAGAAATGGCTAAATAACACAAGACAGCCAGAACTCAAATTACACTAAGAAACAAAACTGCTGAAAAGGCCCATAAATGCAATATATACAGTATATATATATATATATATATATATATATATATATATATATATATATATATATATATATATATATATATATATATAACCATAACCATCTAGAATATTCTCCAAGTTTTTTTTTCCATTAGCATTACCAAACAGAAAAGCAAAAATAATTATTTCAGACGTGTTTCTCGAACGTCTATTAATTAATTAATAATTGTATCGACATGTTGTTGCTATATTAAATGCTTGCCAAAAATAAAATTAGCTCTTCTTTTTTTTCTCCATCATTTACAGTCTACACAGGCTTTCTTTCCCTAACAGCATTACTGAACACCTTTCAGAGCTAATTAAATGTTTGTAGCAATATCATTAATCATTGTTCCCTAATTTGGTTCCTATCCTGTTGTGTGTGTCAAGGAAAATGTTGGGAAAAGATACGGATCATCGTAACAAATGTTCAGTATTTAAACAAGATGATTGGAAATGTTTAATAACCATGCTTAATAAACTAATTAGAGCTTTATCATTGGGTGTATCTTTACAGCATGTGGAATAACTGATTAATCATTTCACATGGACACTTTCACCAACATCTGCCCTAAATATTTAGCGATTTTTATTGTGAATAGTACCAAAGATACCTTATTGACATGTTTGTCACGTGAGAGCAAACAGCAAGTTGGGGTTACTTTTCTCTGGTATTACTTTTTAGCTTAAGAACAGATAATAAACATTGTTACTGATGCGATGAGAATCAGTGTTTGCCAAAAGGACCAGTCTGACTTCAGGAAGAAGGTCCAGGCTCGTATTGGGCAGAAGAGAAGGCAGTAATAAAATATGCACTACAATTTCAACACGACTCATAATTCATCCTAACGAATGTTTGCCAGACGTCAATGCTCACATTGAAAACATCTTCTAAAATTGATAGAAACACTGTCTAGAGAACCGAGTACATTGTCTACTGCAGATCTTGCCTCATTACTGGAGCTCTCTTTGAGGAAACATGGTCACACAACACAAAAAGCTCTCAGCAGTTCTTTGTACTTCATGTAGGTCGGCATAAATTATCTCTGAATTGAATTGGTGACAGAGTATGCTAATGAAATATTAGAGCGTCTATGGAACAGCAGAAATGAACACAGAAAGATACTGAGGATAGAAATCGGGTGGCTGTGGACGCCATTGCTCTAACTAATAGAAGCATATATTTCATTTCAGTTATTGTTATTAATGAGGTAAGATTCGCTACAATCAATATTTGCGTTTTAATATTGGCTAGTGTTCATCTGAAAGACATCCTCTTGCTAAAGAAGTCATTTTTGAATTAATATAGCATTCTAATACAACATTTACAGTAATTTTAGCTTTGAATTAATCTTAAATTGTATATATGTGCTCTGAGCTACATATATTACATAATTTTTAACATATGGATAGATTGAGGACTAAAACCGATATACAGTAGCTACTTGAAACATTGTTTGTTCATACTAATATCCATTTTAGACACCTGAAATCTTCTTAAATATCAGGAGATATTAACTCAGCCAATCACAACTCAGTGCATTTAGGCATGTAAAACATGGTCAAGATTATCTGCTGAAGTTGAAACCAGAATTAGGCATCAGAATTAGGAACAGGGTGATTTAAATGACTGTAAATGCACAACTACTTCTCGGGTTTACAGATAATGGTCCAAAAAAGAGAAACTATCTAGTGAATAGCAGTTCTGTGGGAGAAAATGACTTGTTGCCTGAGGCCGCAATACGTTTTGCCATTGGAAAAGGTTGCCTGCTTTGATGAGTCTCGATTTCTGCTGCATCGTTTGGATGTTAGGGTCAGAATATGGTGTAAACAACATGAAAGCATGGATCCGTCCTGGCTTGTATCACCAGTTCAGGCTGATCTCAGTCCAGTATAGAGCACATTTGAGTCGTGGAGGAACACGAGATTCACATCATGGACGTGCAGCCGAAAAATCTGCAGCAGCTGCGTGATGCTGTCATATAAACAACATAGGCCCATTGGAAACACGTGCCTCTACCTACATTTCTGTGAAACTCAAAAAACTTACCAATACACATGAATTTCTGCAGTTTCCAGTTGAAATGAACACTAGAGGCAGTCAAACTCCCACAACGTTTATTCCTTTTCACACAAAAAACATGCAGAAACTGTACAGGTCCACAGTTTCGATTAATTAAGCCTAATTTTTGCATAATTACTTGAGGAATATTATGTTGTGAATTCAAAACAGTTTTAAAATGTTGTGAGATTTGAAAAGCGATACTTTTGAATGTTTTCCTCACATATACAGCTTCATATGCATGAGTTTTCGCTCGGTAGCTCACGCGATACAGCATTGCACTTAAAATATGACGTGCTCCGGTACGAACCCGGTGAAACTACGGTTCAACGAAACAGCTCAAATCCTTATAAGGACGTTAAAATAGCACGGTAGCATCAACAAATCCATTTTTATACCAGTTTGTGTTTGTCAACACTATCGTGTGGGTTTAGGGTTGGGTTTGGTGTAGGGGATATTTCCAACACGATATAGCATTAACTTTTAGCGACACTCATTGGATACTTGAATTATGAGCTGCTGCATTACATACCTTAAGCAACGTAATTTAATCACAGCAATATGAGCATATATCAACATCAAAAAGTGCCAGAGTCACGTATTGACTGGAAGTTTCACCTTTGAAACTGCCACGAAATATGCAGTAAGGTACGTAAAAACGGTCCTGCAGATATGTATTTAGAGCCACGTATTTCATATAAGCCTGGGTTGCATATAAATATGAACCCTCATCTCTGAGGAATGTATTTGTTGCCTTGTTGAATCTATGCCATAAAGAGTTCTGGAGACAAATAAGGCCCAACACTATTAAACACTACTTTGTTTTCTGGCAGATTGATTCAAACCTGACATATAGTTGATTAATCCAAGCGCTTTTCTTATGCTTTGTCTACTGCAGGAGTGACCACTGTCCTTACCATGACCACCCTGAGTATCAGCGCGAGAAACTCTCTGCCCAAGGTGGCCTATGCCACAGCCATGGACTGGTTCATCGCCGTTTGCTACGCCTTTGTCTTCTCGGCCCTCATTGAGTTTGCCACCGTAAACTACTTCACCAAGAGGGGTTACGCCTGGGATGGGAAAAGTGTGGTGCCAGAAAAGGTAAAGCCATTCAGTTTTCAAATAAAAGAGAAATAAAATGTTTTAGTCATAGATCAACAATGCATTTGTTCATAAAAAATTAATTGTCATAATTTTCTCACTCTCATGATATTTTGAAGTTACAGTTTTCCATACACTAAAAGTGTATTGTGTTTATTATTATTATTTACAATATTATATTAGGACAATTCCTTATAAAATAAATTATAACAGTTTATCATAATAATAGGAATTATTTGCATAATTATGACTGTATTTCATAATTATGAGAAATGTTCTCATAATTACAATTAAATGTTGTGAAATTTAGAGACAATTATTATGAATTATATATTATTATGATCTAACGTCTCATCATAGTGACTATGAATTGTAATGACTTACTATATAGTAATAATGATAAACTTTAGCATAATTTTGACTCAGTTTCTCATATAAGATTTCTCACAATTGTGAGTTAATGTAATTATATATATTTTTTAAATATATAACAAAGAAGTATATCATAATTTAGTATCTTGTAAAAAAAATTGAAGTTTTCACATAATGATAACATTTCTCATAATGACTTAGTATCTCATAATGATTGAGTTTTTCGTAATAATGAGATATTTCTTCTAATAATTAATAATTATGCTAGCAACATCCACTGGTCAAAGCCGTATAAATGTGAGAAGATCATGCACAGTAGTTGTTTTCATTAAAATATAATCTATAATATCATTATAGCATTAAAGATATGTTTTCTGTATATAGTCTTTTATTCATTTGTAGCAGATTTTATGAAGAAATTAATCCATCTTCAGTTTTTTCCTATATTTATGATAAACTGTATGGTATGTTAAGGTAACTTTGAAATAAGCTTTTAAAACTACTTTAGACTTCCTCAGTTTGCCTTAACAAATATTTTTGTCTAGTTATGAGCAGTTTTGTGTAAGTTATGCAATTAATTACTAGCTATTAATTACATCTTCAACCGAGTAATTAGATTACTGTACTAATTACTCTCTTTAATAAGCATTGCATTACTTATTACTAATTACTTTCCAAATCCCATATCAACCTCAACCAATAATTAAATTGAAGAAAAATTAAGAATAATCCCTAATGTAAAAGTAAAAGTAATTGAATTACAGTAATTGATTACTTATTAATGCATTACGACCAGCACTGGTTACAAGATGTAAGGTCATTATAGAAAGACATTTTCTCTCTTTTTATTAGAAACTACTTAATTATGATGTGAAAGTTGTACATTGCATGAAAGTTTCTCATTTATTGCTTTGTTCAGACATTATAGATGTCTTTGGTTGCATCATGTTTAAAAGCAGTGACCTCAAACATACAGGATTTGTTTCTTACGCATCTCAAGAATAATTGCAACGTAACAATTAACACCGAAGAAGGCCTTTGAGCCAAAACGTTTGTGTTTTGTCCTATACTGGTGATCAATGTAAAATAAAACGCTAAAAAGAAGGCTATTTTTGTGAGTGCGGATCATGGTTTTATATACAGAGTAACATGTTTAAACATTATAAATCCTTATTAAAAATAATATAAATCCAAAGAAGGGACAGTTTCCAGCAAATACTGACAAAAAGTTTTCCGTTCTTCACATAAAATCACTGTGTGACTTCAGAATACCTGGAATATAATGTGCAATAATAGAGCAAATGTGATGTCAAAACCTGAAAAACGTCCCAGGTCACGTATGTAACCATGGCTCCCTATCTGTCGGTCACTACGAGTTATGTCGTGATGACATAGAGGATTCACTTGGGAGCCCCAATCATTTCTGACTTTAAGAGAAAACACCAATGAATATTGGCTAGTGGATTTTGCATACCTGAGCCACTCCCCGTGCATACGGGTATAACAGGTGACAGGTACATCCACTTATTAGATTTTTGCTTCGGAGCCGAGTGGATGAACGTGTTTATCTCCATGAAGCCATTCATCATCTGTCTGGAAGCTGTTCTGTTTGGCGTCACGATGCGAACATCGGTGTCCCTGTCTGCAGCGATTCCACTGGGCACTTCAACTAAAAGAGCAAATCACGGTCGGTTCGTGTATTTTTAAAGACGTGTCCTCTTGGTTGCGGTCGTTTCCTCTCCTCTGTCGACAGCCACGATCATTATCTTCAGTGTCTGGGCATCCAGCGCGCTGAAGCTGCGTTCGTGGATGGTTTATGCGTTCATTCTGAGCATGTAACCATGGCAGTGCTGCGATCGTGCCTCTCTCTCCTCACGGGGATGGGAGGGGCTCCCTCTGTTACTACCCGCACTGCCACGAGCAGAGAACCATCGGCTAGTGCTCTGGGCGATCTGAGGGTTACATTGAGAGCCTTTCCACCGGGTCAGTCCCCGCGGACCTTTCACTCCTCATGCAGCTGTTGTTCTGTGCTGCTCCCCAGTGATTCTGCTGTGCCATCTCACGGCGTGCCCAGCGCTTCATTCGGCGCACCGATAGAGGATCAGATGTAGATCGCAGCATCAGGGGATGGGCAATCATCCTCTGAGGATGAAGATTTAGCGGGGCTGCCCCCCTCGGGTGTTGCGGCCACTGCCGAATCGGACCCAGAGATGATGGCCATGCTTTCCCGGGCTTGCGACCACACCCTGCCTCAGATCCTTTCTCCCCGGAAGTGTATGAGGAGCTGATGAAGTCGTGGACGGCCCCTTTTTTTTATCCTGTGCTCGCAAAACAGTGCGGTCAGTGCAGTCCTTCATTGCGGCTATTGAACCGCTCAGTTCAAAATGCTCACTGTCAAACAGGTCGTGTCTCAGATCAGGTCCGAGGACTGGTTCGTCACGATAGATCTAAAAGATGCTTACTTCCATATCTCCATCCTTCCCAGTCACAGAAGTTCCTGAGGTTTTCTTTCAGAGGCGAAGCTTACCAATATCGGGTTCTTCCCTTCGGCTTAGCACTCTCACCCTGTACTTTTCACGAAGTGTACTTTCACGAGATGATCTGGCTTCTTTGTGACACCAGGGCATCCGCATACTCAATCACATCAACGATTGGTTGATTTAAGCTCAATCGAAGCTGATGCGGTTCGGCATCTGCGAGAGTTGGGGTTAAGACTACATGCTAAGAAAAGTGTGCTTTCTCAGATACAGAGGACCACTTATCTAGGTGTAGTGTGGGATTCGAGCACAATGCAGGCACGTCTGTTTCCTGCTCAGATCAAGTCGATCCTCACTGTAGTCGCAAGAGTCAGAGAAAGCACTTACTGTCAGACAGTTCCAGAAAGTGTTGGGTCTGATGGCAGCTTCATCCAACATGATACGCTTTGGCCTGCTGTACATGAGACCCCTACAGTGGTGGCTAAAGACCAAAGGGTTCTCCCTGAGGGGAAACCCGCTTCGCTCGATCAAGTTCACGCAGCGATGCTTATGTGCCTTAGACATGTGGAGGAAACCTTGGTTCTTGTCTCAGGGCCGTAAGAACATGTGTAAGTCCACGCGTAATGCTAGCGATGGACGCGTCCCTCACCGGTTGGGGAGCAGCCATGAGTGGCCACCCTGCCCGCGGTCTGTGGAGCGGTCACCATCTCACATGGCACATCAACTGTCTTGAGATGCTGGCCGTGTTTCGAGCACTGAAACACTTTCTTCCGGACCTAAGAGATGGCCATGTGTTGGTGCGCACCGACAACACAGCGGTGGTCTTTTATGTCAACCGCCAGGGAGGTCTGCGTTCGCGCCCCTTGTACAAGCTGGCGCACCAGATCCTTGTGTGGTCCCAGGGCAAGCTCCTCTTGCTGAGAACAGTTTATTTTCCTGGGCATCTCAATATGGGAGCAGACACCCTGTCGAGGCAGGGGCCGATGCCCGGGGAATGGATGCTTCACCCCGACGTGGTGAAGCAGATTTGGAGAGTTTTTGGCCAGGCTCAGGTGGATCTGTTTGCAACTCGTCAGACATCACACTGTCCCCTCTGGTTCTCTCTGACTCATCCAGCTCCCCTGGGGCTGGATGCTATGGTACAGACATGGCCGAGGCTTTGTCTTTGACCAGAAGGCGCAAGCGGTGCGTCTATGAGGAAGACCCTGTGCTTTTCTTTCATATCGGACAGGGTCAACCAAAGATGCCTCTGGTAGCTCAATCGGAGCAGATGCCGATTCGGCATCGGCGAGAGTTGGGGTTAAGACTATTATTTTTTTATTTATGAGCCAATTAAGGTCTGTGGTAAATATCATTAAACAACACATGGATGTTTCGCTCTACACGATGATACACCCACACTGAAAACACTAATTTTTAAAGCAGCTTGTTTATTTTTAAGAGCTTATGTTTGTAATAAGCACCTGCATAAGATTGTGTGTGCAGTTTACATTATACAACAAAACGTCTAAGTATCTTAAAGTTATGTTTACCACAGACCTTATTTCACTAATAAACTGAAAAAAACTCATTATAAAACCCCACAAGAGGATCTTGAGGGGGAATTGTGGAAAATAAATAAATAAGGCAGAATCTCAATGACGCTATAGTAAGGTTTCAGCAATACCCGCAATCTTAAGAGCTGGTGATATATTTCCTGTTGACCTCCTTTACAGCAAAAGAAGAAGAAGGAGTCATTGCTGAAAAAGAACAACACCTACACGGCCGCGACGGCGACGACGTTTGCTCCGAACATTGCCAGAGACCCTGGTTTGGCAACTATTGCTAAAAGTGCCCCCCCTCCACCAACCGAGCCCAAAGAAGAGCCAAAACCCAAAGCTCCCGAGGCCAAGAAGACCTTCAACAGCGTGAGCAAGATCGACAGGGTCGCCAGAATAGCCTTCCCGTTGCTCTTCGGAACCTTTAACTTGGTGTATTGGGCAACTTACTTGAATAAAAAACCCAAATTACAGGGCGCCATGCAACCACACTAATTATATCCCCTCTGTTTTTCTTTCTTTCTTATGTTTCTAAACAATAACAAAAAAAGTTAAACGAAACAGTTTGTTTCGATGATAGTCACGCTCCCACTTTCAAGTTTGTGTCGACATATGTAACATACTGTATCTTGCTATATGATAAATTGAGGGGCTGTATTATGTACAAACCACTGCACTGGAAGGAATCGCATACTATATAAACAAACAGACACAGTGTATCAGACCTGAGAAAATGCTATTCTGCAAATGCACATAGAATTATAGTTTAAAACTCCCTTCCTTAGAGAATGGTTAACCCCCCCCAAAAAAAAAGTTATTTCACGAAATACTCTCCCTCGTGTTGTTCCAATCCTGTATGCTCTTGTTGAACACAAAATGAGACACTTTGCTTTTTTTGTTATAATGATAGTTTAGCGAGCGACCTGTCAACAACAACACGCAGCTTAAAAGTAGTTCATGCAAATCACACACTTTATTCCAAGTCTACTGATGTGTTCCTCGCTTGAAGCTACCACATAGAAATATAGATGTTGTGTGCAGTAATTGTATGGTGTCTTTGTTTTTGGACATATGTGCTGATTGTGTTATTGTATGTGTAAACAGTCTACTTTTGTGTTTCAGAAGAAAAAAACAGACAAAAACAGCAGACAGGTTTAAAACAACATGAGGGGGAAATGAAAAAAAGGGGTGAACTGTTCTTTTAAGATATGTTTTTGCATTACATTAGCAATGTACATGGAATAAGTTTGCATGGGTGAAGCTTTCTATACCCAGTTAACAGCTTGATTTAAACGGTCATGTGTTCCTCTGTTTTTCTCTTTATCCTGTGCTCTGGATCTTCTGTTATTTGACCTTATATTCTACTAGGTTTCCATTAACAGCAATAAAACATGTCTCAGCGGGGGAAAAAAACAATATTTACTCATGGATATAAAAAGATAGAGAAAAGATTAATGTGTATATCATAAAGCATACTATTTATTTAATTTTGATGTAAATATTATAAAATCTTAGAGATGTCAATATTAATTTTGAGCTTTGCTAAATGTAACTACAAGGTACAAACTCAGTGCTCGACGGAGAAAGGGTGTATTGTTTCGATTTGCGCAGATCATCAAGGAAATTCGGGTATATGAATATTTATTTATGTATTTATTTATTCTAGATCCACTAGTCAATAGTTTTGATTACCCTTTTGATGATAATGCGTGTGCCGATCGATATAAGTGAAAACTAGTATAACGAGTCTTTAAGGAGGGAATAAAGTAGATACTTAGAAAGAATGTAAACGTCTGTCTTTGTGTCGGAATGCAATGTTTCCCTGGAATCGAAACAACCTTTGCGCTAGTTACCAATCACTATTTACATTAAAATACTCTTCATTTATTTTGGTAGATGCTTTTTGAAAGAGAAATTGTGGCGGGCGCACACAGGATATAAAAGCGATGGCACTAGGGTTATCACTTCTGTGCCGCTAGCATCACTTAAAAGTGAACAAGTCAGAGCGAATCAAGAGTAGTGCCTTGTATATATTTGCAAGTTAAGAGGGTACTTTCTTAGAAGGTGCTCTCCTTGTTTCTTTCAATTAGATATGGGCAACCTTTCAAAAACATCACTGAAGAAAGAATCAGCCACACTGCCTTTTGTCTCACATGCCATAGTGAACATATATCCCATTATTATCACTGCTCGTTAATGAAAACTAAAAGAAGACATGTCTAGTGATTAGCCATGTGTGTGAATACATATAAATATGTCTTGTAGTGCTATAACAATGCCATTTTTTATGTTTGTGGCATGTCAGTTGCTCCTCAAACACCTATTGAAAAGAAACCAAACTTATAAAGAGTATCCTCTCTATTTTTGGACTGAGAGAAAAAAACTGTTCTCTTAACTTTGACATTATCATACTTCACTTTGATGTAGCAATATAGGTTAGTAAGGGCTTTTTGTGATGGAAGAGATAAAGGCACATCAATCTGAGTTGCTCTTCTTGGTATGTTTATGAATGGCTGAAATAAGAAGCTCTTATAATTTTTGGCAGTACTCTTCTTTTTTTTCTCGATTTGTTACGTTTGTGTTTAAAAATGCACTTTTTTTTTTTTCGCAAAATAATGAATACATACACAAAATGTTGAAACGGATGTTTTTGGGGTATGCCACTGGATCAGGAACTTTCTGTCGCATTATCCGGATTATGTGATGCAGATAAATGTCATGTTACCCCTCTTTATTTTATTCTTTAAGACACGGTCGGTATCTAGAGTTTGCTGAGTTTGTGCCAGATTGAGCAAAGACTGAAGGTTAACTCTGGGACATGTGTGAAAGAGTATGCAAATGCACAGTTGTTTATTCCTTTGGAGCCAGACTTTGGTAAAATTATGAGTTCATTGATGCTATATGTATATATATATGCGCACACACATATTCTCCATGATGATACTTGCTCTAAAAATGCAACATTGTCTTTGTACCAACCTCTTGTTCTGCATTTTGCACATTATAGGCATATTTAATATTTATGTAGTCAGCTTTGTGCTATGCAAGGATAGCTCTGAACCATATTAATTAGCTCTCTCTCACCCATCACTGTCGTTTCCGATATATATTGTAAAAAGTCATTTATGAACTGTTCACCCTATTTAGCTGTGGGACTGTTTGTCATTCTGAAAGCATGTAAGGACGGGTGGTTCAGATCTGGAATAATACATTTTAAAGACAGGGTAATGTGGCAATAAAAAAGATAGATTTAAAATAACATTTCAGTTAGTGTATTATATTATTTACACCACAATTGATAGATATATTTAGATTGTTTTGTTGCATCTAATAATATATATTTTTGATGACCTGTGCTATGGATTAAAAACTTGTGATTTTACTTTATTTGTTTTATGGGAGATTATAGCGTTTCATATGCATACCAGATTGTGAAAGTGGTTTAATTTCTTTTTTTGATTTTGCAATGTACTGAAGTAATCCTACACACACTGTAATTAAAAAACTACATTTGTGCTTGGCAAAAGTTGAAGTAACTACTAACTCAAAGGATGAACGTGTGCATAAACGGTCATAGACACAAACAGCACTGTGCACAAGTCCAGAGACAAAGTATGATTTATTCTGTACTGTACACTGGGAAGTCGTCTTTGTAAAGGTTTGCTTTCTTAAATGTTATGGCCCTGTAGAATTTGATTATCTTCATTAGTCACACAATAAAAGATCAAAGAAATATATCCATTTTGGTCATCTGTGTTGCTTTAATTTGCTTGATGCGTGTTTTAGTAACCCTGAGTAGGGAACGAGATGCTGCGTTCTGCCTCAGTCCTTCATTAGACACTGTGTGCAATGGGAACACTACACCACAGCACCAGACTACTGGTAAATAGAGGAATATGAACTGAAACATGTTCAAACAGGAGGGAGCCATGTCCACTGTATAAAATCTGACAAAGTGAATCAAATCAGACAACTGTCCTCCAAAGACGCACCTTTAGATAATGCCTGAGAAGAAGCAGCACTCTGAGTAGTGAGCTGAAATACTAGGAGGCGAAGTGAGCGATAGACATGACATCCCTCACCCAGTGAAACAACCTTTGTTTCACAGCAGCAACACGAGTCGATGGAAACTGTACTTGGAAGGAAAATGCCGTTTACCTACCTCCATCGTGTGCTTGCCTGTTTCCTACCTCCTTTGCTGCACCTCCATCGTGTGCTTGCCTGTTTACCTACCTCCATCGTGTGCTTGCCTGTTATACCTCCAGCCTGCCCTCGTGTACTTGCCTGTTTATACCTCCACTTGCCTGTTTACCTAGATGTGTACCTACCTCCATCGTGTACTTGCCTGTTTACCTACCTCCATCGTGTGCTTGCCTGTTTATACCTCCATCGTGTACCTCCTCCTTCGTGTTTATATACCTCCATCGTGTACTTGCCTGTTTATACCTCCATCGTGTACTTGCCTGTTTATACCTCCATCGTGTACTTGCCTGTTTACCTACCTCCATCGTGTACTTGCCTGTTTATACCTCCATCGTGTGCTTGCCTGTTTATACCTCCATCGTGTGCTTGCCTGTTTATACCTCCATCGTGTGCTTGCCTGTTTATACCTCCATCGTGTACTTGCCTGTTTACCTACCTCCATCGTGTACTTGCCTGTTTACCTACCTCCATCGTGTACTTGCCTGTTTTATACTTGCCTGTTTACCTACCTCCATCGGTGTACTTGTACGTGTACTTGCCTGTTTATACCTCCATCGTGTACTTGCCTGTTTATACCTCCATCGTGTACTTGCCTGTTTACCTACCTCCATCGTGTACTTGCCTGTTTATACCTCCATCGTGTATATACCTCCATGTGTACTTGCCTGTTTACCTATACCTCCATCGCCTGTTTATACCTCCATCGTGTGCTTTGTTTATACCTCCATCATGTACTGCCTGTTTATACCTCCATTGTGTGCCTGTTTATACCTCCATCGTGTGCGTGTTTACCTACCTCCATGTCTTGCAGTAGTAACTGGATGATACTGCCATGATACTCCAACGTCTGTTTCTTCCAGCGATTCCAAGTGTGTATCTCCATTACTCATCAGGGTGAGGTGTGTGTGCTTCATCTATCAGATCCACAAGTTCCTGTAAAGCCTTTCATTACAAACATAATCTAGCCATCGAACTGCATATCTGAACTTAATACTCACCTGTATCAGTTTTCCATTTACACAGCTGTTCTAATAAATGTACCTGTTGAAATATTAATCATCCATGTGAGTCTACTTCCGTAACAGTTATCAATCCCAAGCACAGAGTGTCTGAAGTTTTTATTTTTTATCCTCAGTACTTACAGTTCTCTTTCTATCATCTTCAGGGCACAGGCAATTGTAATGCACTCTGTGAATGAGTTCATTTTATGGTGATGAAGTGTTAATTGGTTGAGACCCATAGATGAGGCTGTTCTCACTCTGCACACCCCCACCTCAGGTGAAGCACAGCTTGTTCTTCCTCCAGAGCAGCTGAGGCATGCTTGAAGATGGTTACATAAGCATGGTGCTCCTTCAGTCAAGCATTCCTGTGCTCACCTCGTCTTCTCAAACCCTCACAGACTTGCTCACGATGCAAGAGGAATCCGAGGAGGGCAGGGAGTCTGAGGGACTGTTATTACATCATTTACGAACAGTGTACACAGTCTAATGATCTGAATGTGCTAGTTAGTTAATGACAAGGACCTAATAAGAAGAAAATGGTGGTATTTAGGATGCTGATCAGAGGAGGAAATGTTCTCTTTAAATCATGATCTAAGGTCATATTTGTGGTTTCTCATAAACATTGTTTTAATCATTTTAATTTTCCCTGATGTCTGTTTAATTCTATTTTCTGCACTACAAGCAGCAAATAATCTGCTTTCCAAGAACATGCTCTAGAGCGGACCTGTCCCTGAATCAAACACGGCATTTTAAGAAATGTAATTTTGTCAGTTATGTTCTGTTCCTCTTAGTTAACATGGACTTTGCGTTTGTGTTCCCTGACCTAGTTTATATCTCCCCTTGATTGTGTCATTATGTTCAGGTGTGTCTTGTCAATTATCTTCATTTGCCGGTGTAATTAGTTCCTGTCTTTTCAGTATGTCTTTGTCCAGTCGACTATGTCAATACTGTACGTGTGCCTGCCTGCTTGCTTTTGGATTTACCTTCTTGTGGATTAATTAAAGACTATTTGACTTCATAATCTACTTCGTGCATTTTTACATGACACCGTTACATGTTATAAGTCTCAAATTAAATGGTTTCTGCAGATTTTTTTAAAACAAAGTTTCCAGTAATTTCAACAATGTTTATTACAAGTTCTCTGTTCTTTAATAACCTTCTTAAAATGTAAAATTATTCATGCAATGTTTATTTTTTAAGTTCATCTTACTTTTTTTATGTTGCTGCTCTACTTGTTTAGTGAACATTCAAAAGTAACATTCCCATTACGTTTGCAAAATGATCAAATTGAATGTCTACATAACCGAGAAATAAAAAGTAAAAACAATTCATAAACCTGAATATTTTAAATGTTCAGAGAGCGGTCAGAAATAACATTTTCAGCTTAATAGCATCATGAGCAAAACAATCTTCAAACATATTTTTGTTAGCTGTGTAAAAGTTACTAAATGCAGGGTTTTGCTTCATTCTGTGCTGTTAATTATTACTCAATGTATTAAATAGAAATGTGGAAAATAAAATTATTAGAATTTTATTTATCTGTTATTGTGAGTCAAATAAATATCAGGCCACATTTTATAACCAATCATTGCAGAAATCCATATAGTTTTTAAGGCATTTACAAGAATATAATTCTTACTGTAAATTATTTACAGATATAATACACTCAACAGCCACTTTTAAGGCAAATATCTAATCAGCCAATCACATTGCAGCAACTCAATGCATTTATGCATGTAGACATAGTCAAGATGAACTCCTATCAATAAATGCTGATATTATATTTCTAAATATAAAATATAGGCGTTAAAATTTCATAAGAAAGAAGGAAATGATAATGCGCTGAATTTCAGAGAGAACAGATGACTGGTGGTGTCAAGGATTGATTTAAGACATCACTTGATATAGAGCAATATGTCATATATGACATATTCATGTTATATCTTGACCGAAGATGATTCATCTGTTACATTTTGACCGAACCAATTTTATCTACAGCACCCTTCATAACAGGAATGACATATTTTTCATATCTTAAGGTTGAAATTGGTTATTTGATATTTCAGTGCTTTAATGCAATGCTTTATTACTTTATGTCTGGATCTTTCTCGGAACTAGTGGTTTCTGTTTGTTTTTGTCATGTTCAAAGAGATATCAGTTACAGCAAAGGTAAACAGTCTTTCCTTCACCGCAGAAGCTGCTATCGCATACATCTCCCGTTGAGACGATATGACAGGAGGAGGTGTGTAAAGACAGCACAGAGTCTGTTTTCTTTCCCACTCTCGATGTGTCATCCCTTTATTAACACTACCCAATATCATTTCCTCATTTTAGGTCACGAATACCTATGTTTGTGAGGCAGGCTTACATAACTCAACTTATGTAATGCAATTAAACACAGCGCTCTGTTTTTATTCACACTGTTGTGTGCAAGCTCTTTTTCCCAAAGGAGGTGCCAAAACATTCAATGCAAAGATGATTTTATTTTGTTTTGTAATTTGGCCAGCGGCTATGAAAACATGAATGATAATTTATTGTAATGCGGCGCTGACGCCCTTTCTACGTGAAAAACAGTCAAATCATGTAATGTGCATTTCGTAAAGTCTCTTGCTCTAGAAAACATGAATGATAATTTATTATAATTGCATGCATATCCGAACGGAGTGAAACACGGACAAAATGCGTCCCGCGGACAAACAGTCACCGCACCCCCCACCCCCCCCCCCCCCCCCCCCCCCCCCCCGGTGACAGTTTTGCGGAGTGGGCCCAGAAGTCTAGGATCGGCTCTGGTTATGAGCTTTTTGTGGTTATATAAACTGACTAAAATTATAAACGCAACATTTTTGTTTTTGCCCCCATTTTTCAAGAGCTGAACTCAAAGATCTAAGACTTTTTCTATGTTCACAAAAGGCCTATTTCTCTCAAATATTGTTCACAAATCTGTCTAAATCTGTGTTAGTGAGCCGAGATAATCATCCTCCTCACAGGTGTGACATATCAAGATGCTGATTAGACAGAATGATTATTGCACAGGTGTGCCTTAGGCTGGCCACAATAAAAGACCACTCTACAATGTGCAATATAAGAAAGATAAGTTATTCGTCACCAAGCAGAGAGCTATAGCAAATGCGGTAACTGTGACACAGTCATGAACTTCTAGTTTCTACACTATTTATAATAAAAGTGATTTGGCAGTGTAATGGGACAGGTGTTCAGCTAAATCAGCATCACAAAGACTTCAAACATGGATTATCTGAACATATCGAATGTTTTTTTGTACTATTGCTTTTACTCGAATAATGTGAAGCAGCTGTTATTGACTCACTGAATTAATTGATTTGCTATAAATGATATGTTTGCATCCATCAAAAACCCCACAAAATAAAAATAAATAAATAGGTACTGTAAATTCTATTTAAGATGCTAGAACTAGATTATTTTTTGTTTCTGTATGTGTTGGGCCATTATGTTTGTCATATTTTGCCTGTTCTGTGCTCTTATTAGTAGTTTTGTTCCTGATTCCTGTTTCTCTTTATCTTGTTATTCAATCAGCTGCCCTGTGTATCTTGTGTTTTCTGTGTGTTCACAGTCTATTATTGCTCCGTTTGTGTTTTGTACTCCAGTTGCTGAATTAATTGTAATTTTTGATATTGCATTAATAAAGCTCTGCATTTGCTTTGCCCTGTCTCTGAGTTATTCCAAATGTTACAGTGGCGATGTGCTCAGACTCTAATGACATATTTCTGTGCTCTGTGGTCCTTTGCACCAGACTTTACAATAATAATTCACAACAGGGGTTGTTGGACTGAGGCATAGTTGGAGGCCAAACAATATAAAAAAAACAAAGAGAGTCATAAGAGCTGCCACCCTGCATAAATATCTGCCTCGTGCTGGCGAGATGACGCGTGAGGAGAGCCAAAGCAAACAAGTCATTTAAAGAGAAGCAAGCACAATGCTGGGAGCTGACGCACTCCAGACTGATGGGATGCATTCCTCTCGACATTACTTTTGACAAAATAAAGTTTCATACAGTTCTACATCTTTCACTATGTTAAGGAAATCACTATCAACAAAATCCATTTACAATGCAATTAAAATTGCATAAATAATGTTTAATGAGATTAATGTTTTAACAAAAATTAACTAAAACTGAAACTAGCAGGTTGTGGCAAATGTGTGCTGATATTTAGGAAAATAGCCCTCTCATTTGTGTGCTATTGCTTTACAATTTTATATTTTAAACACAAAAACTTAAGGATGCACGATGTTGGATTTTTGCCGATATGCCGATATTTTTCAACTCATTTTTTACCGATACCGATATATTTCCTTTTGTTTGGAAACAACACCAAGTCTCTCCTGTGCAGAAATTATAAGCAAAATATTTACAATTTTGTTAGTTTTTAACAAGAACTTATTTGTTAGAATTTAATAAACAATAATTAAACTTTTTTTTAAATACGTTGGAGCTCTGAAAATAAATATAAATAAACTATATATCAATCGCAGCATTTTTTTTCCCTGAAAGATGCTGTTTTAACCCTAACATTTCGTTTTAAGATTTAACATTTGTAGATGGTCTAAAGAGTTGTAAAAATTCTGAAAATATTTTAGAGCTTATGATTTGTTTAAAAAAATAAAACATTGCACATTAATTAATAAATCAGTATATATAAATAAAAAAAATTAAAACTGTAATGTTTGTGATTATTTATTGTCATGTAAGCTAAAGCTTCTGACCTTTAAATCAAAACATATTCATTATTTTATGACATCAATTACTGCTTATTTAATCAGAAACACAGTCTAAATGTAATTTGTGTATGCAATTTTACTTTGAATTGAATTAGAAGTAGGCCAACAGCGCCCCCTACAGAGTAAAACTCATTACAGAGCGGGCACTAGGACCAGAGGGGAGGCTGCTGCTGCAGTGCTATTACTGTTTACTCTATCACACACCGAACCTGCAATCTCAATTTAAACTTGAGTGATCCAAAACAGTGAATCCAATCATCATTCAGACAAAACTGTGCTTCAAGAACGAGCCACACTGCTGGTCTAATCACTAGCACACCCTGAGCACATGTGAGTTAATGTATTCCTCATATCGGCAAGACATATCGGCATCATTTTACATATCGGGCCGATACCGATATTTACATTTAAAGCCATTATTGGCCGATTTCAGTATTAGTCCGATAATATCATGCATCCCTAAACTCATACAGGGGCAATTCATATCTTGAATTTTGGGGGCATTTTTATTAATTTTGGGGCATTTCCGACCTTGCACAACGCCATATAACGCCCATGCCAGACTATTTTGCTTGTTTTTAAGCTTAATGGAGGGCTTAGTTATTGGGATATTATATTAATAGTAGTTTGATATCACAGCAGTGGTATAGAAGAATTACAATTTAAATCTAAAACTATCTTAAATCTTAAAACTTTAAAAAAAATGTCTTGCAAAAAGATGGATAAAATGTCATGCAAAAGGCCAAACTAGCAAGTGCTTGGGCATCAACTGTGGTCAATGTGCATGTTTCTAGTTTGTGCAAACACTTTAACTAGAATAAAACAACACTTTTAATTAATCAAGGTTATTTATTATGATTGTTTTTTACAGTCCTTGTTTTAATAGATATTTGTATAAATGTAAGGTGTAAATGTAACAGTGACAATGTTAATGGGGTAAACTGATTAGTGAATACATGTGCACAATTGAGAAAATAATATTAATGGAGATTATTAATTACAAGAGTCTTACAGGACATGAATGTGTGAATGTTCTGAAGCACAAAATAATTTGTGATCCATCACATATAAGTTACCCCTGTATAGAATATATTTGTGTTTGTGTACTGTCATACCTTGTCATGTTTTTCATGATATTTTTTTTATATTTAGAATACATAATAAGTAGGGGAACAGAACAGCGTGTGTATGTAAGTCCCGTTGTGGATGAACAGCATGGCTGCATTGATCCAACAACTAGACCAGCAAAGTTTCTGTTGGTTTCCATGCTGGTCTAAGCAGGTCTTCTTTATAGTGTCGTAGGGCACATCACCTTTCCTAACCTTCAGGCCAAACCCGTAGTGAGTCAGTGTGTCTCTTCACAGCTTTGTAATTCAGTCACTTCACATCTTCTGCAACTAGACACTCAGCGAACAGTGAAAGAGTATCGGAGCGAATGAGAGGCAGCCAATTGGACGCTTTATCACGTTAGCTAAATTCAATTTCATTCAATTTGTACTTTTGACTTTGCTTTGAAAGTGCGTGCTACGGTCGCAAGGTTTGCAGGAAGAATGCAGATGGCTGACGGAGAGGAGAAGTGAGACAAACAGAGAAAAGCAGCAGAGAGAGAGAGAGAGAGAGAAAGACAGGTTTTTGGTTCCCTCACAGTCTGTAATCATAAATATGCAAATTATGCATTTACCCACCCTTTCTGGGTGCCCTTAGTGAGAGAAAAAAAAGCAATGAGATATGAACGGGCAGCGCTGACAAACAACAGCCCAGCATTCTGATTGCATTTGATACTGCGCTGTCCAAAAAGCAATATCTCTGTTTGCACATGGAGAGCATATCAAACCGGTGTGAGAAGTCAGAGAGAGAGAGAGAGAGAGAGAGAGAGAGAGAGAGAGACTTGGTTGGCTTCTTTTGTTTGTCAAAGCAGAGACTCCAGCAGGGGGAGGTGTTGCAACGGCTGATCGCTGTCCAGTAACACCACAGAGAGAGAAGGACAATCCTCTCAATCTGTCCATGTTCTCCTGGGACAGACCACTTTAACAAGTCCTTAATGCCAGCTCTCGGGAAACACAGCCAATGCGAGAATGAAACACTGAGCCTGAATATCAGCATTTCTCATGCTGTGTCGTTTAACTGGAACGTCACAAGTAACAGAACAGACCTGCTCAAAAAAGAACAGTGTGTTCTGAATTTAGACAATTATTCTTGAACTGTTTCCCTCTTAGCACTTATGTTCCTGTCAGCAGTCCTTTGGAAGAGTCTGCACTGTAAAGATAAATAACAGAAAAAGTACTGGCAGCTCATTACACACATTATTCATTCATTTTATGGACATTTCTGTTAACTCTAACACACAATGCAATGAAGTGTAAAATTCTAAATATTGATAAAACACCTGTAAAAAATATACACAGACAAATTCCTTCAAATTATACAGTATATTGCGCCCTATTTGTACAGATTTTTATATAGTGTGGTGCACGCTTCTCTTCAAGTCCTCTTAGACTGTATCCACACTGTCAGTGTGTTTAGAATCACATTTATTTACAGGTGAGTCTTGAGTCATGTTCATGATCACATTAGTGTCAGTGTATAAGTATCTGGGCATCATAATTGATGACAAACTACATTTTGATTCATATATTAATTATTTGACCCCACGACTAAAGTTGAAGAAGCAGCTAGGATTTTATTTCAAATGGGAGAAACAAATCTGGGAGTGCTTTTCATTTAATGCAAGAAGAATCTTGTGTCTGGAACTTTTTTAGATTCTTGACTATTGTATCAGCATGCTCCACCTCTTCTTATCTATGGGTTCTTGAGCGAGGCCTCTCTGGAGCTGTGTATCACGGTGAGTTTTATTACAGATTGTACATTTTCTACACATCATTGTATACTATATACAGAGTTGCCTGGTCTTCACTTGCTTTCGAAGGCAAATGCATTGGTATTTATTGATTTACAAAGCTATTCTGTTTTCGAAGGGTCCTATCTCTGTTGTTTGATTCACCAAAAAGCAGTTGTTAAACTATTCATTGAATAAACACGTTCCCAATCTTTATGTACCTTCAGCACAAACTAATTTAGGTATAAGTGCATTTGAATATGCTGCATCAGACTGGAACTCTCTTCAAATCAAAACTGAGCTAAATCAGTTGGGTCTCTTAGGCATTTAAAACACTTTTGCGCAATAGAAAATGGGGGGGGTTAATGATTTGCAAATGCTTCTAATGCTATAATATTTATTGTTGTGATGTACTGTTTTTTGTTGTACGGGTGTTATTTGTTGAACAGGAACTAGGCCGCCTATTTGGTTCATCCAGGACACTCCTGGAAATATATTTTTGAGTGTGGGTTCTTCTCTGGTTAAAAAAGGCTAAAAAATAAAACTTCAGGTTTTAAAAATATGTTACAGGTGTAGTGTTGAGTCCTGTTTATACCGCAGCTGACAATAGCTGCTCGAGTGCTGTCTGTATGGCCAAAAATATCGGCACCCTTTGTAAATATGATTTATTTTTTTTACGGTTAATCATTCTGTTAATTATAGCCAGTGGGTATTAGAGAAAACATTTATTTCATAATTATATTTTCCCCCATTTTAAATTCGTATTATCCAATGAAAGGTTAGATTTTTGTGCATTTTTTAAATAAAAGATCAAAAGGATTAACAATGCAGATTCATTTCCACAGCCTTCTTTGATTATATTTACCAAGGGTGCCGATATTTTTGGCCATGACTGTAAACGTGCATTAAAGTGACTGTAACCTCTAACCAGAGCAACAGTGACTAGCAAACACAATGTCATACAGTGTCATATCTAAGATAGCAATGCCTATTAACCATCAAGTCTTATCATATTTGAAATAACAAAATATTAAAAGTGGGGCTTCATCTGTCAGATCTAAATGGTTACACTTATTTTGATGGTCCTCTTTAGAAATGATGCTGATTATAAGTAAGCTTTGCAACTGTATGTCAACTAACTAGTAAGTAGACATGAAGTTGCAAAGCAGGGTTATTCTGAAAATGTAAAATTACGGGTGTGAGTTTTATTTCACAATGCATTGTTGTTGCTCAATACATAACTGAACTGTGTGTGGAGATAACTGCTGCTTTCTCATTCATGCATGTTGCTTTTTTGCTTTAATGTGTCAATTTTATTAGCATTCCTGAGCTGCGCTTAGATATTTACATATGATATAATTTTATATGGATAAAATTGGCAAAATCTCTAATATATGGACACCACAATATACAGTATGTATAGTCTCTATGCTGAATCGGTTTACAGTATATTGCTACCATTCTCTATAGATAGTTACAGGGTGTTGAGTTTGATATAAGCCTGTATTTTGATAGTCACTTCGCCAGTGTTTCAACCCAGAAACAGTGCTTCATTATGACTTTCTGTCTCTGATACCAATTAATTATGCATTCATGACCTCCAGACTACATTACTGTCAGCGAGTGCACAGATTGACCCCAAGTGGCAACTGACTAAAGAAATGCCATTTTTAAGTATTATGTAATTTTGACCCGCATGGCCATTTTATTTAATATAAATGTATCTTAATTAATCACTTTCCCGACTACTGCATTTAAGTTGTAATTATTTAGAACTGTGTCTATGTTCTGCCTGTGTTTGATTTGAGCAAACACAGTAATTAAATATCTTCTTTTTTCTAGACCATGCATCCATTCTCTCTCTCAGTTTTCAGACTACGGACGTCCTTTCCCTTCAAGTCTTTCCAGAAAGCACTGGGCTTAAGGCTGCAGCTTCGCCCGTAATCCCATTCTCATGGACAGGTCAGGTCACGGACTGTATTATCTGGTCTCATTGGATTGTAAAAATAGAGACTTATGTATCTAGACACATTGCCACATGAAAACCTTGGGTGGGTTGTGGGAGTTTTATTAAAAGTGGATTCTGAGCCAGCGGTTTAATGTTTACTTGCTTTAATTGTCTTGTTCCTCTCTGTGGAGTAGTCTGCTAATGTGTGATTGCCGAGCCAGCTTACAAGGACGTTAAAAATTAAAAATAAGCTTCTGTTAGCTAAAACTTAAGCTAAAGAATCGCCTTTAGGATTGGATGTAATCAACAACACTATTGTGTGAATTAAACAAATAAACAGTAAATATATTAATGCATAGCACATTATAAATGTGGAAGCAATTTTTTTTAAAAGTTCTTGAACTTTAACATGAACAAACAATAGCAGTATAATCATTTTATTTATTATTTTGAATATTGCAGACTTGTTACCGGTTATAATTTCAAGCTTATTGGGTTACTAATTGCATCAGGCTCTATATGCACATTATAATATCTACTCTACAATCAGCACACGTTACAAACATTTAAACAAATGACTTTAGGACAAATATGTGCACTTGCTTTAAAAAAAAATACTAAATTACTGATGTTTAAACTATTGCTGCTGGTCTGCTTCAACGTGCACATGTGCCATCTTCTGAATCATAATAACGTGCATTCACAAATCTAGTGAATAATTAAAGACAAGTTGATCCAACGATCTATAAACCAGCTTATTTTCAGTAGTTAAGTTAGCTTTTTTATGTTTTATTGTCTAGTTAACAAACAGATAGACTCGTGTTTTTTGTCTGCATCAGTGTGGACTTTGCAAAATCCAACATAAAGGGTGGATAGTAAAATTGCATAATCAAAACTTTTTTTTGGTCAAGGCTCTCTATTGATCTAGTAGCAATGATTCTGCAGCAACGAATTTACATTACATAAATAACACTCCAGAATTGGTAGATCGTTACTTAGAAAAAAACATGCATGTCACTGGACGGAGAGGCATACGAGGATGAGTGTGTTAAGAGCTTCTTTATTAAACAAACCTCAACAGGTAAGTGCAATAACTGGCGATTTCAATGCAGCTCAATAAACTGAGGTATAATCATCCTTATCTTTCTCTTTAGTGGGATCAACTGGAGGAAGACCTCCACAGGGATCCAGCAGGTGCGTGACCAGACAGATGAAGAGCGTGTAACCTCGAGACCGGACGATGAGTGTATGGATTGAGTGTTGTTTTATAGAGAGCTTGATTGGCAGCAGCAGGTGAGGAGGACTCTCTGATAGAGGTCAGGTGTGAGTGATTTATGACAGAGTGCAGGTGAGTGGCCAGAGGGATGCTGGGAAATGCAGTGCAGTTCAACTGGGCTGTGTTCAGCCATGAAAAAAAAATGCAAAACGTTTATTAAACGGAAACGGTGATGTGTTGAACACTGTTCTGATGACGCAAGTGTTGCAACTATGGCAGCTGAGAAGGCCATTCTTTGTGTTCTTTTTGAAGAATTTCCGGAGCCTGATGAAATCGGTATAAATACATGTTTAATACTGCAAAATACGCTCGATGTTACAGTCACTGCCGTCCTGAATAAAACAGAACATCCCACTCGAGTGAAGGGATCTGTGGAAACTGTGGTTCATAATTATTGTGATCCAACATTTACCTCGTATTTCAGGTGAAGGATAATCCAATTCTTACCTCCGAGACTGTGTTATGATCTATATGACCTTATTTTATTGGCTTATTATTATTGCTGATCACTGTTATTGTGCTTTGATGTTGTAATATTTACCATTAAATAATCAGAGGAGCATAGAAAAGTTTATGAAAGTGTCACTCCACAATATAATAGCAAAATATATAAATATGTATAGTATTTTTATGTTACATTAATCAGTGTCTAGCACACCTTCCTAAGGAAAGATTATGGACCAGAAGACATTGCAATTATGATATTTAGACAGATTTAAAACAGATCCAGATCTATACTTGTGCTCTTATTATTTCAGTTATTTTGCCTTTAATGTAAATAAACATGTGCAAACAATATACTTGCTTATGTGAATTTATTTTGATGTTAATTACATTTACTTACAAATTCATCATGTTGATATGCTGTTACTATAAAACTCTCATGATAAACATGTCTTGTAATATCTTCAGTTGTTGTGTATACCGAGCTGGACTTCACTTGGACTCACTGTGCGAGCGGTCTCTTTAATACCGCGTGGTTTATATACAGCTGCTGATTGGGCTGATATTTCAGACACACCCACCAAACAAGAGAACACGTATCTCAAACCCGTTGCACACCGTTTCCAGCAAACATGTCGTTCGACCCGGAAGCCGTAGCAAAACGTTGTACACCGGTGTGAGCTTTAACGTCACCTGGTGACTAACAATACAACTGAGGTAGAAATTGACACGGCTTGTTCCAAATTGAAATATGAATTGTGATTTGTATCTTGGATAATATGTTTATAGAAACATAATAAGTTAATAAGCTATACATAAAGGAACTATTTTCTTAAGCAGGCAAAAACATTCAAAACGATACAAACACTGTCTGAAATCGTACAGGCTAAAGCAGGGAAGGATTGAAAGATTAGAAAAATAAGTATATTTTTAAAGAGTCGTGGTATTTATTACATTCAAGCTGAAATGCTAGAGCTGCAAGAATTCGCAGGCACTGTTAGTGCTAAAGTTTCAGAAACCGAGTTGTTGTTTACTATATTAAAAAAGATGAAAAACATGTTGATGTGTACATGCTGGCCTTGATAACACTGTCTTTCCACATTAAATGCTTTCAGTCGAATTGATCCAGAACTCAAATAGCTGGAGCCCTCTCAACAGCATCCAGGAAAGAGAGGGCAATTACTTGGTCCTGTGATCCAATTTAGACCGAGCCTCGCTGAAGCATAATGGATTTAGTTAAGAACTTTTTAATGTTTTCTCTGGAACAGGTTCAAACCTTAGATGGATTATTTACTCATTCAGGTTCATGGATCCTCTCACCTCTTTCTCAGGAGCTGGAAAGCTGCATTTTCCAGCGGAAGCTCTCTGGGTTTAGCAGAGATATCGACGCCTTGGCTTCGCTGTTAGTGTGGTATCTGATTATCTGTCGTGAAACGAGGTCTTGAGGTGGTGGTTGGGCTGGTGCCCATAAATCAGCGTTCTGTCATAGGAGTCAATGAGAGCCATTTCAACTGACTTCGTACATTCACAAGCTGGTAATTAATAAATGGCTCTATTCGTTTTTTGTTTTTCACTAACCACACATAAACGTTGCTTTCTCAAAAACACAATCATGTAAATACATGCTGCTCACATATTATTTTAGCCCAGTTTGTGCTGAATACAGTCAGACTTTAGCCATTTACATGTTTACAAGCAACTGAAAGAAGCACAAATGTCAGGGCATGTCTAAACTTCTCCAGGCCCCCAAAACACCCTCGGGGGGTTAAAATGCACAAATGGATTGGTACTTACTATTACTGTGTAATCCAAACACACATGCCAAAACAACTAGACTGTAGTTTTCTGAGTTGGTTTTGTACTCTGCTTCAAAAAGGGCTTTTGCAATAACTTTTGATACTGATTTTGATTTAGAAACATAACTAGTCTGATCTGTTATCACTCATGAATGCTGTTTGTAATTCGTTAACAATTGTATAAACCATAATGCAAGCATATTCTGTGACTTTTGAAGGGCTTAGACTGGGGGAAATTATCTTCGTAGTTTTACACCATGTATATATATTTGTAATCCGACAAGTCAATTAGACCAGTGGTTCTGAACTCCAGTCCTGGAGACCCATTGCTCTGCACATTTCGTGAGTCTGTCTTAAGCCCGATTCGGACCGTAATTGTTTCTCAAGGGGACGCATCATTTACAGGGGTTAGTCTGTGAATTTATTGCCGTCCGAGTCCAGAATGCCAGTGTTTTTCTCCCTCCACCGAAAATCCCCGGCCGAATTACCAACTGTGTTTTTTTGACAAACACCAAGATCGTGCTGGAATTGAGTTGCTGTGTGAATCCACATCTCTGACTTTACAAAAGTCTTAACTGTTTTACCATTTATCATACGGTAACTACTGCCCTTCGCTGTAAATTGCATGCATATTTTATTTTATTTTTACTCTGGCCATGCAGCACTTTTACTTTTCCTACTGTTTTCATGTTAATGAATGTTTGTTCATGTGGCATTTAATGTGTGAACAGCTCTTCCTTATTGTCATGTACATCTGAGTGAAATGTAAAAAACGTTGGGTCTCAATTCACTAGTTGTCGATTGATTGGAGGGTGATCTGAAAGTCGTTTAGGCTATTTGTTAATTGTTCTTACCTCCATATTTATTGTGTTTCCTTTCCTCTTGTTTTTGACAGATTGGTTTATGCTATATTCTAGATTTTCACTTCTACTCTTCAGCAATATCTGGTCTTGCTTTGTTCTGTTCTGTTTCTCTCCTTTTAGTCCAGTTTCCCAGCTCAAGGGTCTCTCTTCCATTGCTCACTGCCCAGCATGATACTAAATATGGCCTGCGTGGCTTTCCTGAAAGCTCAGAGCCTTTTACACAACACTCAGCGACAGTCATCATGAGTTTCCACATCTTTAATACGTCAAGAGTGTGGAGGACATGAGAAAGCACTCCTCTTTAGAGACGTCCGTTCGGAGTGAGAGAAGCACCACTCTCCCAAAAGGCTGTCTATAAAAAAAATCATGTATTTATTAGTGATGCATATTTACATTTTTTATTTGTAGCTTAGATTCTGCCGTGGCTGAAACTTTTCAGTCAAGCTCTGGACTGACAATGTTATTTCTATTTTATTATTACATATTTGTTTACTTAATATATTTCAAATTAAGTATTAAAGAGTAGAAAATTACTTAAACATTGATGTATTATTACACAATCACAAAATAAATGATCTGATATGTTTGTTTCATGTTCATTATTTAAATAAAGATGACATTAAGTAAGTCATTTGAAGCACACACAACACCTTTGTTTCTCATATTTTGGCACCTTTGGCTACAATTTCCTCAGGACTTTAAGTAGAGGTTAAAGTGACAAGCTTTGCGCTTCAATATTCTGGGATGTTCTGCTATTCTTCTTTGCAGGTCCAGTCCACTGGGATGAGGAGATGGTGGACGTTTTTCAAGTCCGGTTTGGTTAAAGTTTCGATTTTTGGGAAATTCCAAGCAGGCTTTCATGTGTCTTCCTCGACACCGGAGGCTCACAAGCATCCAAAGAGTTGGAGAACAGACAGGGCATCAAATTAATCCGATCAAGCGACCAAATCCAAATCGCAAAGCAAGGGGTAAACAGAAAAGACAGTAGGGTCATACATGGGATAATATACAAGTAAATAAACTCTCAGAATTGCACAATTAGAACATGACTTTGCAAAGATAGTGAGGAAGCCTGGGTCTGTTTTTCCCAAATGCTCAGCCAAATTATAAAGGCCCATGTGCTCTTGGGAACCTTTAATGCTGCAGGAATATTGGGGGGGGGGGGGGGGGGGCCCAGCCCAGATCTCTACTTTGAAAATATTTCTGAGCTTTGTAGACAGTTCCTTTTACCTCATGGCTTGTTTTTTCCCTGATGTGCAGTTTTATCTTTTCTAATTTAAATACTGTAACGACGTGTGCATTTTCAAATCATGTCCAAGCAGTTGAAATTGCCACAGTTGGACTCAATCTACAATCAAAGTGTAGAAACACGGACACTTCAGACAATCTGCTAACTTTGCCACTACATGTTAACTTATTCTACTAATCCTAACCCGAACCTAACAGTCTACTAATACTCTAATGAGAGTTAGTTGACATGTAGTTGCAAAGTTAGTATGATGTAAAAGTGGACTATAAAGAGAGAGGGTGCGTCTCAATCAGCTCCCTTGTTCAGTAGTCAGGGCACTGATCAGGGAGTCGGCCATTTTAAGGGCTGTCTCAATCGTGGAATCCTTCTAGTGCACTGGAACGTTCGCTCCCTTAAAAGTCCCACAATGCACTGCAAAAACTAGGGAGCATCGGCGCTCACTATGCTCCCTTACCGGAAACAACGTCACATTTCTGATGCGTGAACTATAAACCACACGAGCCAACTCGATGAATATAATGACACGCGATAGAAGATTTGAAAAGACAAACCGTTTTTTTTTCAACATAATTCGTTATTTCAACATAAACACACATCGCTAGACAGGTAATGAACACTTTTATTTAACATTTATAATTAAACTTCGGCTGAAATGTTGTAAGAACATGTAACAGAACGATGTGTTTAAAGAGAATAAAATATAATATCGGTCCTGTCTGTTGTTTATTATTTCAAGCGGTGACGTTCTACTATGTTGTCCGTTGACGTTGTACGTAATCATGTCACTGGAATTTGAGTGCTCACTGTCCCGAATTGGTGTAAAATCCCACAACACGTGCAGTGACACACCCATTTCAGAGTTGCTTCAGGGAACTTACTAAATGTGCAGTGACCCAGGTATGAGTTGGGAACTGGTGTACACGATCTACTGATTCACGAGGTCAGAACTGATTGAGACGCACCCCCTTTCCACCAGCAGGAACCAGGTGCTTGTTCAGAGCTAGTGCTTTTGCCGGTTCTTAGTTGGTTCGACTGGCGAGCTCTTTAAGAACCGGTTGCTAGAGAGCCAATACAGAGCCAGGTCTTACGTCACAATACGTTTCATGTTTTGGTTCACTAGCGCGGCACAACAGGCTTGTTCGAGGTGCATCGGCGCCACACACTAAAGCACCCCGAAAGCGATCCAGAAGCATAAAGAGCCGTCTGCTTTCCAGTCGCTCCCACAGCACCAACCGGTCCGTTCAGCGCCGATCCATCCCTAAACAAACTATCAACAATGGCAGACGTTGCGTTGCTATTGATGTTCATGGCTTTGTGAACCTACATCGGCATCCAAACACGAATCAAACGTGTTCGCGTTTAGCTGCTATTTCAAATATGGCGGTCCAAAGTTTCTGTTCGTCTTGGTCACGGTAACCCCCCCCCCAGCCCCTGACGCAAGCGGTTCTTCCTTCTAGCCCAGCAATGTTTTGGAGCTACTTACGAACGCTTTTCCTGGTTCGGCGCTGTGCTTTGGGTGTTGAAAGACAAAGAACCGGTTTGAAACCAGGCTCTGGCTCCGAACCAGCACTGAACTGCTTTGGTGGAAAAGGGGTACCTGAGACTCAAAAATGACCCACAGAAATTCACCTGAGCTTAATTTCAAGTGTCATAGAAAAAGTCTTAATACTTATGTCAGTGAGATATTTCAGATTTGTCTTTCTTTTTTTTTTTGTCATTATAGCATATGTATCGTTTAATGTTAAAAAATTCTGTAAAGCATTTTATAAACGGCTGCAATATAGTAAAATGAAAAACAAAGGGATCTGAATACTTCCTGAATGTATTGTATTTATTACATTTAATTTACTTGAGTCTCGAATAATCAGTGCCTTATGATCTTCCATTGGATTTAACCAAAGTTCAAAGAAACTTGTGCCCAAGTGTTCGAGTATGAATCATCTTATTCCCATCCCCGTGATATTAAAGCTTTATAATTTCCTTCTCTCTCTTTCAGATAATCTTTCATAAATATTTAACATGTTTCCCTGCAGAGATGATGATATGAATGATTTACGAGCTGAGTCTTTCACGAGTTTGAAGAAGAGCACTTTAATGTTTAGCTACAAGGATTTATTTGTTTGTATATTATTTCCATAAGTTAGCATCCGAAAATTCCAGTGCCCAGTTGCAAGAAATTTTTTTTTTAAAGTCAGTGATCATTTTCTATTAATTAGGTGCAACAGATTATTATTTCATTAATCCAAACATCAACATTTGCAAGATTGTTTTCAAGATATACAGAAAAAAATAAATATATATATATATAGTCTGTCAGCAGTTCGCAACAAGATTCCTGATTCATTTATTTTGTTCATGAATGCAATAAATAATTTTTGATGAATAATTTGGTGAAGGGGGATACTTGTTTATGGATTATGTTTATTACGAAAGATTTGCCCTTTCTTGATCTTTTATTGGCATGACCGATATTTTTACATTCGCCTCAATGCACACTTCTGCTGAGTCCGACTTCTACCCAACAGTCAAAGCAGCATTACATCACAAAAGCATGGGCTCAGAGGAAGACTGTAAGGGTTTAGGGTGCCATTAGGTCCCTAATTGTGAAAACTATACACATGAACATAGAAATTATTGTTTCCTAATGAGTTTCCTTGAGGAGAGTCTTAAGTGTGGCTTTGTCAGTTGCCCATGTATAACTTTGCTCCAAGTAAAAGCAGCTTCATGCTCCTCAGTAGATGGACCTTCTCACTTCTTTGACTTTTCCTCAAGCACCACCCTCTGGCCAAAACGTGCAGTCCTCACTTGCAGATGAATAACAATATATTCTGTTAAACTCTTGGCCACTTTCAGATTGTAACAGGTTTAAAATATGTTAACTCTATATCAATGAACAATTTTACATAGAGCCCCAAGAGGTCAAGTATGATCACTTGAAAGAAAATAAAGTGGTTGCACCAAAGCACTGCGATAGTGTCTAAATTGTGGTCTGTTTTACTCATTTTCAGCAAGCACATTAGAAAGACTGGGAGGTGTATGTGGACTGAGTACCTCGTTTTACCACACATTGTTGAATTATTCATTAGAAATATATTCAGCCACATGACAGCATCCATCCATCTCATTGATCTATCTCTCATTGTGTCTTCAATGGGGCAACAAGTAACACATATTTTTCACTAAGTCATTTATTTTTTTATTAATAATTTTACCCATAAAATCTATTTGAAATCTAAAATAAATTAGGGCTGTGACTTGATTTAGAAAATGTAATTGTGTTAATTACACAGTACACTGAAAAAAAAATTATAAAATTTTTTTAAAGGTAAGTGGTTGTAAACAATTAGCTTAACTACAGGACTGCATGGGACTAATGACTGTGTTTTACAACTGTGTTGGGACTACACTGCGTTTGGGACTAAATGACTGTGTTTGAGGACTACAGGACTGCATTTGGGACTACAGGACTGCGTTTGGGACTACATGACTGTGTTTGGGACTACAGGACTGCATTTGGGACTACATGACTGTGTTTGGGACTACAGGACTGTGTTAGGGACTACATGACTGTGTTTGGGACTACATGACTGTGTTTGGGACTACAGGACTGCATTTGGGACTACAGGACTGCGTTTGGGACTACAGGACTGCGTTTGGGACTACAGGACTGCGTTTGAGACTACAGAATTGTGTTTGGGACTACAGGACTGCCTTTGGGACTGCAGGACTGTGTTAGGGACTACATGACTGCATTTGGGACTACATGACTGTGTTTGGGACTACAGGACTGCGTTTGGGACTACATGACTGTGTTTGAGACTACAGGACTGCGTTTGGGACTACATGACTGTGTTTGGGACTACAGGACTGTGTTAGAGACTACATGACTGCGTTTGGGACTACATGACTGCGTTTGGGACTACATGACTGTGTTTGGGACTACAGGACTGCGTTTGGGACTACATGACTGTGTTTGGGACTACAGGACTGCGTTTGGGACTACAAGACTGTCATTGGGACTACAGGACTGTGTTAGGGACTACATGACTGCGTTTGGGACTACATGACTGCGTTTGGGACTACATGACTGTGTTTGGGACTACAGGACTGCATTTGGGACTACTTGACTGAGTTTGGGACTACAGGACTGCGTTTGGGACTCATGACTGCGTTTGAGACTACAGAATTGTGTTTGGACTACAGGACTGCCGTTTGGGACTACTGGACTGTGTTAGGGACTACATGAACGCATTTGGGACTACATGACTGCGTTTGGGACTACAGGACTGCGTTTGGGAATACATGACTGGACTACAGGACTGTGTTTTGGGACTACAGACTTCGTTTGGGACTACAGAACTGTGTTTGGGACTACAATACAAGACTGCCATTGGGACTACAGGACTGTGTTTGGGACTACAGGACTGTGTTTTAGGACTACAGGGCTGCCATTGGGACTACAGGACTGTGTTTAGGACTACAGTTTGGGACTACAGGGCTGCATTTGGGACTACAGAACTGTGTTTGGGACTACAGGACTGTGTTTAGGACTACTGTTTGGGACTACAGGACTGCACTTGGGACTACAGGACTGTGTTTGTGACTACAGGACTGTGTTTGGGACTACAGGACTGTGTTTGTGACTACAGGACTGTGTTTGGGACTACAGGACTGAGTTTTGGACTACAGGACTGCGTTTGGGACTACAGGACTGTGTTTGGGACTACAGGACTGCGTTTGGGACTACAGGACTGTGTTTGGGACTACAGGACTGTGTTTGGGACTACAGGACTGTGTTTGGGACTACAGGACTGTGCAGATTCTGTGGCGTATTACAGCATGACAGTTTGCATATGAATTAAGTGTTACTTGTTGCATTAAATGTTCATTCAACCATCGTTTAAGTTGAAACTGATTCGAAAAACACAGTTCATAAAAACGCTGCAGAATCATTTGCAGTTACTGTACAAACCAAATCAATGTTTAGCAGCTGCACTGTGGATGAATTCAAGGGGACGAATAAATGTAGGCCAGCAATGCAGGAGATGCAGAAGCGGTAAAATAACTAGGTCCAGGCTGAGGAACGGAGTAGCATTGCATTAATTTTTTTTTGCAATTTATATTTCATCTATATTGCATCAGAACTGCAGAACATTATTAATTCTGAAGGAAGGTATAATTCCAAATGTAAATAGTTATAATAAATACAGAGGTGTAAAATATTGGAGTATATGTAATTAATTACTATACTTCAGCATCCTTTTGGATATTTTACTGGGTATCAAAGATATTACCAACTTTCTTTACTACATTTTTGAATGAGTATCTGTACTCTTTACTCCACAACATTTGTAATGAGTGTTGCAGTTACACATAACATATTGCATGGACCTATCATTTTCTGCAGAAGCTTATTTCTGCCACCAACGACGTGATACTGCCTGCTGCAAGGCACTGAAAGTACGAGATCTTACTAGTTTTGCTCTTCCTCACCCAAACTTGTCAACAAAGCTGCTTTACGTTGAATGTGATAAGCTCCTTAGCAAGTAGTTGTGAATCACGGGTGTTTTATATGTGAGACGAGGACACGACTGCACATCCAGTGCAAGAATGCATTGACTTTTTAATTTTACTTGAAGTTATTTTATCCATACATTATTCTGAAGAGATATTTTTGAAGGATATGTTTTAAAAAAACATATTTTTGTTTGCAATTTTTAGGTATTCAGTTATATTCTGGTGTTTGCCCTCATCTCAAATCAACTGTTTCTAGTTTGTGTTGCATGTTCTCTGTGCCCCGTCTTGGACTTTTATGTCACTTCCTGTCTTCAATGTTGTTTGTAGTCTGTTTGTATCTTATCTTGTTCAGCTTGTTAGCTTCCTGTGTGTATATAGCCCTAGTGTTTCTTTAGTTGTTTGTGAGTTGTTGAATGTAATGGATGTGTCACATACTGGTCAAGGAGACAGACAGGTAGTTGCGAATCAAAAGGTAATTTATTCAACGTAACTCAGGCAGGGCTTCCAACATAAGAGAGATAATGAAGAGTGCACTGGAAGCAGGATGTACAGTATCACTGTAAGTAAACTTGCGTTTCCACAGGTAGGGATGAGTTCCAGGATGGACGGGCAGACAGGCGGACATCGACCAGTGTAGTGAGCCATGCAACCTTGAGACCAGCTGGTGAGTGACTGAGGTGAGTGAGCTTATGAATGGTGGTGGTAAGTGATTGCAGGTGTTCGTGATTAGTACTCTGGTGATTGTGAGCGGGTGTAGGTGGTTGATTCGACTGATGATGCAGGTTGTTCCGTGACATTACCCCCCCCCCCACGGCGTATCCTGATGCCCGGGATCGACGGCGCGGACGGCCGCGTCCCCTGGGAGCGGGGCGATTAGGGTAGGCTTGGTGGAAGTCGTTGATGAGGGATGGGTCCAGGATGTCATCCTTGTTCGCCCACGACCTTTCCTCAGGACCGTACCCCTCCCAATCTATGAGGTATTGAAGCCGACCGCCCCGCCGTCTGGAGTCGAGGATTTCTTTGACGGTGTAGATGGTTTCGGTGGGAGCGACCTCGGGTGGAGGGGGGGGGGTAACTTGTGCTCTGTGGATGGAGGGAGAAGAGGATTAGTGAAGGGTTTGAGTAGGGAGACGTGAAAGGTGGGTGAGATCCGGTACTGATCAGGTAAGTGGAGCCGGTAAGTGACCTCATTGATGCGTCGCATCACCCGGAAAGAACCTATGTACCGGGGACTCAGCTTTTTGCAGGGCAGTCGGAGACGAATGTCCCGGGTGGATAACCAGTCACGGTCGCCGGGTTGATAGATGGGATTTGTGGACCGACGAGTGTCTGAATTGACCTTGTGTCTCCGAACTGCCCGCTGAAGATGGAAATGGGCCGAGTCCCATACTCTCTCACTCTCACGAACCAGTGATCTACCGCTGGGACCTCCGATCGCTCCTCGGTCCAGGGAAACAATGGCGGCTGGTATCCCAGGACACATTGGAATGGGGTGAGTCGGTGGTTTCCTGGCGTAGTGAATTCTGGGCGTACTCTGCCCAGGGCAAATACTGGCTCCAGCTGTCCTGATGTTCGTGACAGTATGCCCGGAGATACCGCCCGATCTCTTGGATCTTCCTTCGGTCTGGCCATTGGTTTGTGGATGGTACCCGGAGGATAAACTTACTGATACTCCCAGGAGAGGAAGCCTCGCCAAACCCTAGAGGTGAACTGGGGCCCCCTGTCGGAGACTATGTCTTCTGGGAGACCGAAGTTCCTGAATATGTGTTGAAAGATGGATTCAGCTGTTTCTAGGGCTGACGACAATCCACGTAGTGGAATTAATTTGCAGGATTTGGAGAATCGGTCAACGACAACCAGGATGGTGGTGAAACCGTTAGAAGGAGGGAGATCGGTGGCAAAGTCTACTCCCAGGTGGGACCAGGGTCGGTGAGGAATGGGCAAAGGGACCAGTTTACCCTCTGGTAGACGGCGTGGTGTGGAGGAGATAGCACAGATCGAACACCCCTTGACATAGCGGGCGACATCACGTGTCATGTTGGGCCACCAGTAACGGTTCCGGAGAAGTGAGAGGGTTCGGTGACTGCCTGGGTGTCCCGATCCCGGAGAGGTGTGGACCGAGTAAAGAAGGGTTAGGCGTAAGTTGGAGGGACGTACATTTTTCCCTTCTGGACCTCCTGGCGGAGCAGGTTCGATAAGAGTGGCGGCTTGGATTTGGTTGTCGAGTTTCCACAGAACAGGTGACGTGAAGATGGAATGAGGCAGGATGGGTTCTGGTTCCTCTGGAGTTGGATCAGGTTGGTGCAGGCGGGAGAGAGCATCAGCTTTAATGTTCTTACTTCCCGGACGGTAAGAGATCTTGAAACGGAAACGGGTGAAGAACAGGGCCCATCTGGCCTGCCTGGGGTTGAGACGCTTGGCTTCTTGGAGATACTGTAAGTTCTTGTGATCGGTGATCACTACAAAGGGGTGCTGAGCGCCCTCCAACCAATGCCGCCACTCCTCCAGAGCGAGCTTGATGGCCAGCAACTCCCGGTTAACCCACGTCGTAGTTTTGCTCTGCCGGGACAGTTTCTTTGAGAAGTACGCACACGGATGGAGCACGGGGGTTCTCCCCCTTCCATTGGGACAGAATTGCACCCACTCCCAAAGTCGCTGCATCCACCTCGACCACAAAACGGATGTTGGGGTCTGGGTGTGACAGAGCCGGGGCGGTGCAGAAGGCAGATTTGAGCTGAGTGAAGGCCCGATGAGCCTCCGCGGTCCAGGTGAGAGACTTGGCCTTCTGCCGGAGGAGAGAGGTAAGAGGCGCTGCTTGCTGGCTGTAATGGGCGATAAATCGGCGATAGAAATTGGCGAATCCCAAGAATCTCTGCATCTCCTTTATCGTCGTGGGTTGTGGCCAATTCCTTACCGCCTCCACCTTCCTCTGGTCCATTTGTACACCGGCAGGGGTAACGATGTAGCCCAGGAAGTGGATTGTGGACTTATGAAACTCACATTTCTCTGTCTTTAGGTAGAGGTGGTGTTGACGGAGGCGTTGGAGTACTTGGGTGACGTGGCGACGGTGCTCTTCTATGGTGGGTGAGTATATGAGTATGTCATCTATATAGATGAGGACGAACCAGTTGATCATGTCTCTGAAGATTTCATGCATGAAATTCTGGAAGATGGAAGGTGAGTTGGACAGCCCATACGGCATAACCCGGTACTCGTAGTGCCCGGTGGGTGTCACGAAGGCTGTCTTCCATTCGTCCCCTCTGCGGATGCGGATGAGATTATAGGCACTCCTTAAATCTAGCTTGCTGAAGATACAGGACCCGCGAGCTCCTCCAGGGCAGCGGGAACCAGAGGAAGGGGATAGGCGAACTTTACCGTCTGGTCGTTTAGAACACGGTAATCTATGCAGGGCCTCAGACCTCCATCCTTCTTGGCCACGAAGAAGAAGCTTGACGCTGCGGGTGAGGTGGACGGACGGATGAACCCCTGATTTAAGGCCTCCTTTATGTACTCCTCCATGGCGGTTCTCTCCGGGATCGACAATGGTAGATATGTCCTCTGGGTAGCTTGGCCCCGTGCAGCAGGTCAATGCAGCAGTCCCATGGTCGGTGTGGGGGTAATGTGTGGCCGCTTCCTTGCTGAACACATCCTTAAAAGCCTGATACTCGAAGGATGTGCGAAACCTGGCATGTCTCTGGACTTTCTATGGTGTGGAACAGATTGAGAGACTGGCGTTGTTAGAGACCGGACCGGTAGGTTCCTTAGGCATCTCTGCTTGCACCCACTATCCCACTTGAGTATCTCCCCTGATCTCCAATCTATGGTAGGTTGATGTTTGGAGAGCCAGGGGTCCCAGGACGACATCCACGACCGCCTCCTCCAGTACTAGTAGGGAGATCCTTTCTTCATGGAAGCATCCGATATGGAGACTGACCTCAGGTGTGTGGGAACGCACCAGCCCTCTCTCTGCCCAGTGGTTTTCCTGGACCGTGGTGATTTGGTAGGTGGTGTCGTTCTTGCAGCGAGGAATTTTGAATCCAGCGAGGGTGCGGGAGGAGATGAAGTTCCCCGCAGCTCCTGAGTCCATAAGGATCTGACTGAGTATGACTGGTCTTGATACCTGAGGAGAGCATCCACCAGAGGCATATTAGAAACGTCAGGAGTAATTTGGATGGTACTCACCGCCGGGCGTGGTGGACGAATAGGACAGGTGCGGAGCTGGTGCCCAGCGGATCCACAGTAGAGGCAGAGCCCTTGGGTGAGTCGACGGGATCGCTCCGGGACAGACAGATGGTAACTATCTGTGATCCTGGGCTCTGGTCCGGGAAGTGGGCGGCTGGGTGAGGCGGTAGCAATGGGTATGGAATCCATATGGCAAGTGGTTAGGCGTTGAGAGACACGCGCCGCTTTCTGGAGAAAGCTCTCAAACCCTACGGAGTCGTCGTAGATGGACATCTGTTGACGCAAAGCGGGGTTCAAGCCTCGGCGATAGGTGGAAAGCAGGGCAACCTCGTTCCAGCCGCTGCCAGCGGCGAGGGTGCGGAAACGAAGCGTGTATTCGTGAATTGATGAATCGGCTTGCCGTAACTGGAACAGTTCATCATGTACTGAGACTTCAGTAGTCGGCTGGCTGAATACTTCTCTGAAATGTTCAACGAAGTCCTCCAGCGAGTTAATCCTCGGGCTCTGTGAACTCCACAATGCCTCCGCCCACTGCAAGGCTCTGCCAGTCAGTAAGGAAATGATGAATGCTACTTTTGCCCGTTCTGTCGTAAATTGATGGGACTGTAATTCGAAGTAAAGGGAACATTGTAACAAGAACCCATTGCAGGTGACCGCCTCACCGGAAAAGCTTGTGGGGCGAGCCATGGGACTGGCTGGAGGCATAGCGGTGATGGGAGGTGGAAGGAGCGATTCCCGGAGTGTATGGACGAGATCGGTGAAGGCTTCGGGTGAAGATGCATCCCGAGAGTCCATCGAATCCTCTAATTTTGGAGCTGGTCTTCTGTCACATACTGGTCAAGGAGACAGACAGGTAGTTGCGAATCAAAAGGTAATTTATTCAACGTAACTCAGGCAGGGCTTCCAACATAAGAGAGATAATGAAGAGTGCACTGGAAGCAGGATGTACAGTATCACTGTAAGTAAACTTGCGTTTCCACAGGTAGGGACGAGTTCCAGGATTGGGACGGGCAGACAGGCGGACATCGACCATGTAGTGAGCCATGCAACCTTGAGACCAGCTGGTGAGTGACTGAGGTGAGCGAGCTTATGAATGGTGGTGGTAAGTGATTGCAGGTGTTCGTGATTAGTACTCTGGTGATTGTGAGCAGGTGTAGGTGGTTGATTCGACTGATGATGCAGGTTGTTCCGTGACAGGATGAGTGTCTACCTATCATTCTGTTCTTTGTTCGCTATGGTTTTTGTTTTATTGTTTGTTCTAGTTTCTCCATTAAACTTCTCCACAACGTTACAGATTTTGACTGGCATGTCTCTTTGACTCGTGCATCTTTGAGCCTATATTTATTATAAGTCAAATACATACTGTTAAAATCAGATGCTCTAAAACTTTGACTCAAGTTGTTTTGGAAATGGTGACTTGTAACATGTAGTAATTTATCTGTACTTTTACTCCAGTATGTTTTTCAGGGACTCTTTACACCTCATTATAAATACGTTATTTTATTCTGCAAGCCTTTGTTCGACATCTGGAAAAGAGCTGATGGAAACAAACAGCCATGCATGTTAATTAACAAGCTGAGGTGATGAAGGCATTATCATTATTATTATTTCTTACTATTATTATTATTATTTATCCGCAGAATTCTTTCCATAAGAGATGCTCATTTCTATAGCTATAGTTCAGCATGTTTTAGTAAGCTTCTCTTTTGCCATCTCTATATAATATCTGTTTTTATTATTATTTTATTTAAACCGTTTTTTTTGTGCAAACTTTCCTTTTACCTCTCCTATGAAACTAAGAAGCGAGGTACATGATTATATGAAAACACAGAAAAGTTCAACATGCAAGCAATTGGTCTCACCAACAGCATAGTACATTTTGGGCAGGGGTTGCCGACATGCATTTGAGTAAAATGATTTTTGATAATCTAACAGATTAGAGGAAAATGAATGCATGTGCTGTGTGTTCTCAGGGATGAGCATGACCACAGGCACGACACGTCCCGCGGCCAACTATTGCGCTGAGCGTTCATGGCATAAGCTGACAATTGTGGAAAGTAGAACAGGCCAGGAGCGTGAATTATAATCTGTTTTCTATTTGATTCCTTCCCAGTGGCTAAAAGAAGTGGATGGACCATTCAGCCACAATGCCTCGCTTAAAAACATTAGCTAATTCATTAGACACATTGTGTTAAATAAGGGATATTTTAATATTTTCTTCATTGCTAGAGGATAAGTTAAGACCTATTTATCTCTTTAATTTTAGGAGGGTTTCAAAACAGTGGTGAATTAATAAATAAACACATACATGCATAGATATATAGAGACCGTGCCGCCCTAAATGTAGTGTCAACTGTCCTAGTTTCCTACAGATTTCACCGTGGAGCTGTCCATGGTGCTAGAATACAATCCCCTCCACTTGGTGCTCACTAGATGTGTACATGCTGCTGAAACTGAGTTTCTTCTCTTAAATAGCTGTAGTCACTAAAGTCCTGTCCGTCTTCCTCAGTTAGACTCATGTGGCAGCTGTAAGCTGTGCGCAGTGATTGGTCGCCTATATCACGTGGATTTACCTCATGCTGTGAGGAATGACAGCTTCCTGTGCTTCCATCAGGACAGTCTCTCTCTCTCTCTCTCTCTCTCTCTCTCTCTCTCTCTCTCTCTCTCTCTCTCTCTCTCTCTCTCTCCTCTCTCTCTCTCCTCTCTCTCTCTCTCTCTCCTCTCTGTCTGCCATGTACACTCCAAACTCACAAATCACACACGACCTTTAATTTAGTAATTTATGGGCATGTTAAATAATTCTTACATAAATCTCCGCATCCATTTACCCCCAACAAGCTAGAAAGAAAACTAAATACAATAAAAACGAATAAAAAATTATAAATAATTAAATATATGAGCAAAACATACAGAAACAGTCAATGTCCCAAGGTGCAAATGCAGAAAGCCGGCTTATTCGTCTAAGAACAGTGTATTTTAATACTAATATTAATAAACGTCTCTAATACATTAACAAAATAGCCTAAACATTATTAAATTCTGATTGGATATGTCGCGTTCGACGACACTAGAAACGCGCATGTAGTTGCTCGACAGCATACAATTCGGATTAGTTTATTCCCTTTTATTAAATATTGTTGTATTTAAAAGTAATAATAGTATAACACAACAACAACAATAAGACTCCGTAATATGCATGAGTTGATGTTTTGTGTAAGACATTGTATGCATGATAGTTATAATATTATCTGGATATAATGGAGAGATTGTATTAATCGCAGCTTGGATGCATCTCTCTACCACGCATGTGTGTATTGCTGCAGCGACGTGCATCAGATCCGCGTTCACACACTTCATCTGCATTCACACACAGACGCCGGTCTTGCGTTTATTTCCAGATATTGTATTGTTTCAGTAGAGAAGAGCTCGCGAGCGTGCCGCGCTCTGTTGTTTTTCTGACGCCTCTGAGACGCGAAGCCGACGCTGCGGTCTGCTATGTGTCATAGCGAAGAAAGGCAGTAAATAACGGCGACGCGTCCGTCTGCGTGAAGAGAGAGAGAGAGCACAAGATGGTGATCATGGCTTCTTTTCATTTCCCCTCGCTCAGGCTCTGTCTGTGGGCTTTTCTAATCGCCCATCTTCCTCTGAGGTAAGATTATCAGACGAATGTATCGTGTGTATGTGCTCTGGTTCGTGGCTGCTCTATTTCCCATGGATTCCTTCAGTCTGTTCGCCTCGGAGTCTAGGGATGGATGCATGCATGTTTTCCGTATGAAGATGAATATCTGGCGACATTGGGGCTTGCAGATGTTTTGTGAAACCCTTTAATAAATAATCTCCAGAAAATCACTAAAGGAGGCAGTGGTGTGTGAAGCTATCGAGCAGTCCGAGTAATTAATGATAATAATAGTACTAATACTAGTTATATAATGACCGTGTTCAGTCTAGGGGAGTGTCATGATTCAAACAGCCATTAAAACCAAATCCATCACAGAATCAGGATAGATGCACAAGCATGTTATTTGTCAGTGTGTTTAGTCGAGGGCTAAAGTTGACGCCATTTGAGTCAAGACGCTTGTTTAAGAAGATTTAATCAGGGATTGACTCCTCATCTCCACCTGCTGATGAAGAACAAGGGATAAATCTGGCCTGTATACACAGTCTGAGCTAACACAAGCACTACAAGCGAATAATAAAGGACTGAAAGAAAGAAAGAAAACGACTGTCAGGGGGTTTAAGTGTCATGTTTTGTTGAGATTGGCTTTATTTTGTTTAGTTCACTGAGATCCCAGTGCAAAACTAATCATTTTGAAATGAAGCTATTATTATTATTACTACACATATTATTGAATCTTCTGATCATACAGCACTGTAGGTGTTCGTTTTGTTACTTTGGGGGGGGTGACCTAAGCATGCACATTTAAATGAAAACATTGTGCATTTGATCACCTTTTAGTTGCATCAGTCACATGGGCTTTTTACGTTCGAGGAGATCACTGACAGAGGCATCTATTGTAATTATAGTAAAAGCCTGCTTATGTTCTTATATTTAACCGGTACTTTGTAATATAATGCTTGCTTTCCGTTGTCAGGATAATGCATTAAATATTTTAGCTATCAGTCTCAGATTTGATGTCATAACAAGTTTCTATCATACATCCCAGTCAATTTCACAAATGGCAGTATCTTTGAGATAGGCTTGTGATAATTGATTGAGAAAGGACAGCTAGACCTTGTGTACAGTTATTGAGGGATTCAAGCTGTCAATACAGGAGCAGTGCGAACCTAGGAGCAGGAATAGTTCTTAAGAATAGCATTGACAGAGCTGCTAATGCTGTCACTCAGGGTTGTCTCTCTAATCTACTTAAAGGTATAGTACATCCAAGAATGACAATTCTGTCATTACTTAATCACCCTCGTGTCGTTCCAAACCCGTAAGACCTTCGTTCATCTTCTGAACACAAATTAAGATATTTTGATGAAATCTGAGAGCTCTCTGACTCTCATAGACAGCAAGGATCCTAACACGATCAAGGCTTAGAAATGTAGCAAAGACATCGTTAAAATAATCAAAGTGACATCAGTGGTTCAACCGTAATTTTGCGAAGCTACAAGAATACTTTTTGTGCACAAAGAAAACAAAAATAACGACTTTATTCAACAATTCATCTCCTCCGAGTCAGCCTGTAGCACCATTTTGGAGAGTATCACATACGTATGTACACGGATAAGTTATTTATGTGTTCTGAAGATGAACAGAGGTCTTACAGGTTTGGAACGACATGAGGGTGAGTAATTGATGACAGAATTTTATATGTTGGTGCACTGTCCCTTTAAGACTATAGTTCTACTATTTTACACCTAGATTACTTTGTTCATTAGGCTGTTTGAATGATAGGGGGGTATATTTTTTCTGACCCATAAGGAGTCAAGTGTCAGATTCACAGGATCAGAAGCTCATCAGATGACGGTCAGTGTGGCACCCCAACACTACATGACATTTTCATCTGGAGTCGCACCACAGGGGTTAACACACTGACTGCTGGTGTGATGAAAGATTGCTGCTGCCTTTGATATCTCTCAGCATGCGGGTTTAAGAGCAAGGACTCAACCTTATCACGTAAGATGTTCTGAACCAAAGCTCAGATGTTTGAAAGCTGACGCCCAAATGCATGCATATGCATGTTATGATATTCAGAAGTTACTCTCTCGTCTTCCCAAATATCCAGAACACAGTAAAAGCGAGATTATTGAAGTGTTACTGATCCATAAATACAAATATGTGCTATGTATTTGACTTCCTTGCTTAAAACAAATTAAAAAGGGCAGTAGTAAAAAAAAAATGGCTGTACTTTAAATGAAAAGAAAATCAATGTTGGTCAAGTTTCATAAATCAGTGTTTCTCAGATGGTGAGTTGCAGCCTAAAATATATAATCATGCGTAGTTAGAAGAGCAAAATAAACAGGCCTGAAGCAAAACCAGTCAACCGAAGCTGCGATGCCGTATCAATTTGTTTTTCAAATAATTATTTTTGAATATTAAAACTGACCCTATTTAAACTCCAAACTGGTCTTATGGTAACACTTCATGACCAATTCAAACTATTATCAAGCATGCATATTACTAGCATATTGGCTGTTTATTATTACTTATAAAGCACATATGTGACCCTGGACCACAAAACCAGGGTCACGTAAAGATTATGAATAAATAAGCTTTCCATTGATGTATGGTTATTTGATGTATAATAATGTTTCCATTGATGTATGATTATATTTGTTATGATAGGATAATATTTGAAAATTTGGAATCTGGGGGTGCAAAAAAAAATAATATAGAGAAAAATCACTTTAAAAGTTGTCCAAATGAAGTCCTTAGCAATGCATATTACTAATCAAAAATTAAGTTTTGATATATTTATGGTAGGAAATTTGCTAAATATCTTCATGGATACATGATCTTAATATCCTAATGGTTTTTGGCATTAAAGAAAAATCCATAATCCATAATTTTGACCCATACAATGTATTGTTGGCTATTGCTACAAATATACCTGTGCTGCTTATGACTGCTTTTGTGCTCCAGGGACACATATTAATACCTTATTCTGTATAATGTAGATCCCTTAATCCTACACCATACCTAAACTTAACAACTACCTTGCTAATTATTATTGAGCAGCAAATTAGGAGTTTATTGAGGAAAAGTTGTAGTTTATTGTTAGTAATAGTGAGAATTGGACATTAAAATAAAGTGTGACCAATCGTATTAGTTAGGCTTAAGCTTTAAGACTGTTTAAAGGTCATCTAGTTAGGGAACTGACGGCCATTACAGTCCAGCTGATGTGTTGTACTAGCGCCTTATCTTCAGGACAGTGCAGATGGGACATTGATTTATTCTGCCTCTTTCTGGACTAGTGATGGACAAGTAGGCTACATGCAGCAGATGGTGTAATTCAGCGGAGGAGCTGGGCCCAATAAACAAAAATGGCATCAGCGTCCCATCAAGGGAAATATCATCCCCATTTCATTATGAGCTGTCTTATACTGAGAACCATTACAAAAGGGTTACGGTGAGCGTTTTCCTGCATTGCTGCATGGGCTGATTATTGAATTGCAACATGCAGACATGTTACTTCATTATACTTAATAAAGATGAGATGAAAATCTGATGCAATGGCTCTCAACACCACACTGGAGCCATTTTGAGCCACACAGGCGGGTTCAAGTTATGTCCTCACACATACGCTTGTGACACATAACAAATTCATAGTAAATTATATTGTACCATTATACTTTGCATGAAGAAAAGCCTTTTTAGGACCTTTGGCTGCAAAACATTATGAGAAAATGCACGTTGTGGTAACTAACATTAGACTTTGCAGCTCATGTCCCATTAGTTTCCTTCAAAAACATTAAACCTGGTATATGTTGGTGAGACTATCGGCGCAGACTTTAATGTGAAAGGCTAGGTTAACGCTACTAAACCTTTAATATCAAATAGAGATAATTTTGAGCTTAACATTGCATTCTGAACAGTGTTGCATTACAATAGCATGAGTTATGTAATCAGATTACTTTTTTCCAAGTAACTAGTAAAGTAAGCATTACTTTTTAATTTACTGGAAAATACCGGAGTTACTTTTTTCAAATAAGTAACGAGAGAAATCAGGAGTAAGTGCAAAGCGCTGTCTGTGTTGTGTGAACGTGATCTTACTGTAGTTCTAGACTTTACGAATAAGTAAAAAATGACTTTAAATTAACATAAGATTTGTGTTTTTTACTAACTTACATAACTTTCTTCTCCTGCGTCCTCTACTGTACTGATGTGAATTTACATTTCCTTCAGCTCGAGGCTTATTTATTACACTTTTGGTGTGAAAGGGCTTTTACATTTGCCAGAAATATACATTTTATATTAAAAAAGAACAAGTACGACCAGCCCAGATAAGAAAAAGTAATGCATTTAGTTACTGTTTTAACTCAATATTGTAATGTGTTACTTTTAAAAGTATCTTTCCCCGACACTGATTGGCCTACTCATAAAACTCATAAAAATCTGTTATATACATTTATTAGTCATTTTACTGTCATTGGTTATGTGCGCATGTGCTTAGGTTTTTGATGAAGACCTGCATCTTAAGTACTCTGCAAGGATTTTTTATTTAAAGCAAATACAAAAGCTTATTTTCCGATCCAGACAAGGGTGTTTATTAACAGCTCAAGCAGTGAATATAGTTGTTCTGACTTTCTTTTCTAATTATTCTAGTTATTATTATTAATTTTTCATCCCTGAACGCATTTGTACATCAGAAACGGTCATTGCTGTTTTGGTTCATATATTATTGTAACCATAAGGGCTACAATCAAAACATTTTTTTCCCTTACTTTTTAATATTCCTCCTAGACTGTTAATCTGATCTTCACCTAATTTTGCACAGAACAGATTCATACCATGCTGGCAAAAAAAAATTTAAAAAATTATCAGAAGAATTTTGATACGGCCAAGAGATGTGAAGGTATAGGCAAAGTAATTGGTCTGGCATAGTGCATATTAACGATTTACTGACCCATTGTTAGATTAAGCAGATATCCATGCAGAAGTCCAAACTTGATACACAAAGACACTCTGGACGTTCTGAGAACGCAAACGAAGCACATAACTCCTCAGCCGTATGTATTCAGTGAAGTTGCACATGGTTTTGCCTCTTATCCTTGGCAGATGCTAATATATTCTGGATAAACAAACTAACAAACATGGCCGCCAGCATCAAACTACAATAGTAAGTTCTTGCTGATAACTCTGGAGCCGTATGAATCTTTCAGTGCCTCCAAATCAGCTGATTATATTTGATCCATTTCCTCACCAAACAAGTTTCTGCCATGTCCTGTTATTTATAAAACTTCACAAAACTTGGTACACGTGCACAACGGGGCATTCTGCTGAATGTCAGGAATTACCCTGATGCTCGTGGGACTAACAGCAATTTCTAAAAGATCAGCTTTATTACTAAAGCTGTGCAGAGGAAAGCATTTTAGGTCTCAGGCTAAAATATCCATAAATAGTTCAGTATATTGACGTGTAGTGTATTTACAGTATATATATATATATAGAGAGAGAGATATCTGTGATGTCTAAAATGCTCATATAGATCATTAAATTGTTGTTATATATTGTCATATTCCTGATGATATTAAAACATATTTGTTTAAAACTAAATGCAGAATGCAGAAGCCGTTTTCTGTGATTGTTAGTCTTCTGATTCATGAGCCGCTGTAGAGTAACAATGAGAAGAATGACAACGTGTAGTAAACGGTAAAACTGCTATGCTTCAAACCAGTGTGTTTATAATTAAGACGATACATAAAAATAATATGTTATGAAATATTGGTGTGCGATATCACGCAGCAAATGGCTGGAAGCGGCTGACACTGGAAACCACAGCCGATCTAATGTAAAAAAGGAAGATTGATAGCTGTGTAACTGATTCAGTATTATTTGTATATTCTGCTATAATACATGTATAATACTTCTATAATGATTTTTTTGTTGTTGCATGGTCATTGTATCACTATATCGTGTACTTGAGTCATTTGTCCTTGCCCCTTGATAATCACCATTTGAGGCTATATTTATGGATTTTATTTCTAATATGACAATTACTGGAACAGGCATGTTGTAAAATGCACTCTTAATATATGTAGTGTAGTATATTGTATTCTAAACTCTCCATTTCTAGTGTTCTCAATAGAAGAGCAGCTCCAGTGCACTCCAGCTCTGTATGATACTGGTATATTTTTTAAAGTTTAACATAACAGACGCAACAATTAAACTACTGGAAAAATGTGTGAATTGTGGCCAGCCTAAGGCACACCTGTGCAATAATCATGCTGTCAATCAATCATGGAAACGATTATCTCATTCACTAACACAGATTTAGACAGATTTGTGAACAATATTTGAGAAATAGGCCATTTGTTCATGAGCTGAACTCAAAAATCTAAGACTTTTTCAGATATGAAAAACAAACAATAAGGACCTATTTCTCTCAAATTATTGTTCACAATTATCTGTCAAAATCTGTGTTCAGAAAAAAATGAACTGCAGAGTTTTCTTGCCCTTTCTTTTTAAGGCAGTCCAAATACCCCAAGCTTTCATTTCACAGTGAGTGGGTAACATATAACAAAGAGAAAAATGCTGATTAATACTCCAGCATGATTATTGAGGTAGTTGTTAAGTCTTAGGCTGGAAGGACAATATCATAGAATAAGCATTAATACGTGCTTCATTACTACTAATACATGACTAATATTCTAGTAATATGCATGCTAATAAGCAACTAATTAAGAGACCCTAAAATTAAGTGTTACCCGTTATTGTATATACAGTATACAATAATGTAAACACAATAATAATGCAATTATATCATTCTGTTTTAAGGATAAATCTCTTCTTTTTTGTTGCATGTTGCATTATCTTTGTATGGTCTATGTATTGGAATTACACAGCTGTGACAATAAAATAAACCTGCAGTGCTTTGTGATCAAAATATCTCAAGATGGTCTAAAATGTTAAATCATTTCTAGTATTCACTCATAAAATTGTTTATTATGAATGCAGTGTCCATCCATGCACCACAGCGCTTAGGGTCGCAGGTTTGCTGGAGGCTCTTCTAGCGTCTCGGGACCAGATGGCCAGACCATCACATGCAATGCAATGTGTAATTGAAATGTAAAGTGCCCAATGATCACAGTTATTAGTGATATAATCCACTAACATCTTGATAATACACAGTGTTGGGCTCGTTACTGAAAGAATGTATATATTACTCATTACTAGTTACTCCTTTCAAAAGTAATATTGTTTCTTGTTACTTTCTGGCAACAGTAATTAGTTACATTACTTTTCCTTCACGCCCCACAGAAGCTGTAGCTGTGTATCTTCCACATAAATGTTACTAACAACATATTTCTGCCTCATCATTTGACCAAAATCCACATTGGATCGCAGTTATTATAAACACTCAATGATTAACAGTGACATTAGTGTTGTATTAATCTCATTAACGGTCATGTGTTGCTTGAATCTAATTTTAATTTCTCCATTACCCATATATGATTATATTTCATTATGTATTTTATCAAATCAAAATGTTTAATTTTCCAAAAAGATGTTTAATTATAGTAATATAATGTACCACGTGCTGATCAGAGAGATGTAGTGCCAGAGTAAAGTAAAACACAACAGTGTTCAGATCATCTTTTTCCTAACAAAATCAATATAATGTAATATTTATATCTGCTGAATGTAAGCTTTTCCATATTCCAAGCTTGCCGGCTGTGCCGGGGACATCACATGCATGTGCAAGACGTGAAAATTATGAAAATAAATCTAGGATTATTTGATTGTTGGATTTTAAATCAGCGGGGTCGAGGTGTCAAAAGTAACTAAGCTGTTTTATGGATAGTAACTGTAATATTATTACTGAAATCTTATTAGTAATAAGTTACACTACTGCAAAAAGTAATATTATTACAGTAACTAAGTTACTAGTAACTAGTTACTGCCCAACAATGATAATACAATTAAATAATCATTGTGACAGGTCTAACCGATGTTCAGATTATCTAAACTGTTCTGGGATGCTAACAGTCTTCATTTTTGTTAACTGTTTTAAAGGAATATGTGTAGAGTTCAGCAGACAGGTTTTAAATGGGCTTCAGAAGCGGAAAAGACTCATGATGCGGTGCTTTCTCACCTAGTAAAAAAGTCATATTTAAAATAAATGTATTTCATAGCTCAAATCTATTACCATATGTACTGACATATCGCTCGAGAGATTTACTGATTTAAAACATATAATTAAACTTTATTTGGAGTACTGCTTGTGTACAATGCGTATTTCTTAACTGTAAGCCTAAAATGTGTTTTAATGTCACTGCTGATGAAGATTGTGTGATCTTTCAATGATATAAATGCAAGATATTTAAAGTGTACCTGAAGTAGTTCCACTTTAGCACAATCACATATACTCCAGTATAGCACTTCAGCACAATTAAAGTGCATTAAGCACTAAATTAGTTGTTCCAGTTTAGCAGACTTGAAGTTTAGCAGTTTAGTATACCAAAAGTACAACTTCTGGGTGTTTTTATTCAGTACATAAGCAGTTAAATTTATTTGTAGTATCCTTAGCATGAAAATAAAATTAAGCAATTGACACTCATTTTTTCTTTTTTGAACATATTTAAAACCCAAAATAAAAGTCTGCACAGAAAAAATCTCATTAAAACAATTAAAAAGATTTTGCAAACCATCAAATAAAGGTTTAAGTCTTGAACAATACACAAATGTATGAAAAACGGTCTCTCTCTGAAAACAAAAAGGACATTCATTGCTAACATCTGGATTCAAAACAGAAATAAAAGCATTAACAGCAATAATGCCGTGCAGAATTCGCCATTGTAGATCTCCAGCTCTTTTAGTTAACGGTGGCTTGTACAGTGCTCTCCACTCTGGTCTAATAGTACTACTCATCTTAAAAACAGTACGCCACGGTGTGTCAATTCTTTCATGGAGACCCTTTTTGTTAAAAACTTTTACACAAGCTTTATAAAAATGTTCCCATTACTTTCAGAGAGAGAGAGGGATGGATGGATGGACATTTAAGATATGTTTATATATTATATATATAATATATAGCAGCTGTGCACTGCTATGCAAACATAAACTCTACTGTTAACCCAAGCAGGTAGTTTATGAAACACATTAGCACGTGATTAAAATGACTTATAGCCTATTCTTATAGAACACATGAGATAATGCTGTAGATGCAAAACAGAGGCTTGCGTTTGTCGCATCTTCCTCTCACAATCTGATTCTGGGAGCGCTGCCTGCGAGAGAGAACGAGAAAGAGCGAGAGCACATTTGCACCTCTAATGCAACATTATTACTGTACGTCTGTCTGTCTCCAGCCTCCACCATCACACCCACACTCGGCAAGGACTGAACGTGATCTTTGTCCTCCTCTAGATGGCGCACTCTTTATGGTTCGAGTTAAATGGCCTTTTAAAAAACTTTGCTGCATGTCCAATTATGGAAATGACAGCAGCCCGTTTCAGTTTAGTAGTGTTGAGAACACGTGCCGCATTAATCTGCCTCCATCTGTTGTGTGAAGCCCAGGAGAAGCATTGCTTTTCATTTTTTGTCATTTATAATTGCTATTTTAGATACCTTGTGTTTGTAGTCTCTGTTTTGGATGAACATTGTTAACACTTCCATGTGCCTTCTTCAAATAATTACTGTAGTTTATTAGGTGCCAGCATTTTTTATCATTTTCACAATAAGTTCATATTTTGTTGCATTAATATCTAAACATGCAATGTGTTAAAAAAAGAACAGAGCCTCTGCTTTTAAACAAAATAGACCATTTTATTCTAGCTGCATGCATTCTTTTTTATTAGTTTAATCAAAAAGTTAAATTTTGAACAAAAAGCTTGGAAAATGACATTTTTGTCCAGATCATATTCAAAACGGTGATCCAAATATTGATGGAGTTGATCAACACGTCCAAAGCTTTACAGCAGTGTAACACTTTCTGCATCACATTAGGCAGATTTGATTTATTTGTGGTTTAATGTTTGATGGTTATGATATTACACATATGCATCTGCTTACACATAATCACGCGTTTCTGCATCTTCTTCGCCGTGTTTTGATCCAGATATTCATTACTCTTTCAGAAGATGTATAATAGCGCCTCCCACCATATAACAGCTGAAAACATCTGTCAGTGGTGGGAAAGAAAACTCATTTTATTTGATATACATTCAATTATGCACTGCAAAAAAATGCTTTTCTTGCTTAGATTTTAATATATTGCAAAATATCAAAAAATTCTTAAATCAAGAAGGATTTTCTAGACAAAATTAAGTGAGCAACATAATCTGTCAGTGGTGGAAAAAATAATTATTTTTTGCTTTTTCTTGCTTAGATTTAATATTTTACAAAATATCAAAAATGTCTTAAATCAAGAAGAATTTTCTAAACAAGTAAAAATTATTGTCTTGTTTTCAGAAAACAAAAACTGTCACAATTAAGTGAGCAAGATAATCTGCCAATGGTGTAAGCAAGATAGTCTTATTTCAAACAGAAAACATGATTATGTTGTTTACCCCATTGGCAGATTATTTAGCTTGTTTCAAGTAAAAACTCACTTAATGTTTTCTAAAAACAAGACAATAGTTTTTACTTGTCTAGAAAATCCTTCTCGATTTAAGAATGTTTAGATATTTTGCAATATATTAAATCTAAGCAAGAAAAGCATTTTTTGCGGTGTGTATTTTTGGCATTTTCTTTTTTAGTTTGACACAAAGTTTAACACGGAGAAACTACATGATTGCACTCCAGTATGTCAAGTAAAGAAAACTATTTTCTTCTTCATCTGAGTGCACATTGAAGCCTCTTCCTCACAAACTGTGTCATTTAGATAAGCATTCATTAGTGGCTCTTTGGAAGACATTTCAGCAAAATGTGTCTGCTTTCGTCTGGAAAAAAGAGATTTAGAGTATACCCGCTTGGACGGCTTGTTAACAAGACCACGCATTAGAGCAGAACCAGATCAGATGGACATTTGCTATGTTGTCAAACCAAAGTCAACATGATCTGAGCTTGCATTCTAGAGATCACAGAAATAAAAGTGCATTTACGAAAATGTTGACCTTTTTAATGTTGTTTTGTTTTTGTTTCCCCGTCAGCTCTGTCCAGCTGGAAAGTGATGATGATGAAGTGACAAACAAAACATGGGTTCTGACCCCCAAAGTGTTCGAGAGCGACGTCACACATATTCTGAACAGCTTACTAGACGGCTACGATAACAAGCTGCGCCCAGACATCGGAGGTAGGTTCTGTTTCTTTCTTCACATTCAGATCTGAGCTACTGAAGGTGGTTCCCAATCAGCAAGTGTGTTATTTAAATACATGTTTAATCTCCAAGAATACTGAACCTCTTTACATTTGGATTTAATAACACACTCTCAGTTATAAACCGTGATTCAGTGTTTGCTAGAGTCCGTTTGACTGTCCAAGCGTAAAACATATAATGTGTCTCTTTCTGATTTAAGGACATTGCACACTGAGTCCGAAATCTTCGCATTCGTTTTTCCGTTTTTTTCAAAATGCATGCAATGGATGCGAAAACGCAAAAATCGAACCTGATACGAATTTTTTTGACGGACGAAAGTTTCGGAGGCAGTCTGCAAACGTGATTGACACAACGTGAGGTCGTATTTATTTTTTAACGTGCAAAAATTTTGGACATCGGTGTGCAGAGACTCACAGCTGGGGTTGTATTTACGTTGACTTGTGTTTGAGTTGTGTTGGGTATTAGGGCTGTCAAAATGGCTGAAAAACTCAATTCGAATTTTTGTACTTAAATATTATCAATATTCAAATTATATTCGAATTTAAAAATGCATTATATCTTATAAGCTTTTGACTTATCTCCTGAGGCCACAAGAGGGCGCATCGAGCAAAATATTACTAATGCACGTTTCTTCAAAGCAATAAAATAACACGACTATATTTGAAAAAAATGCATAATGTTTAAAATTATAGTTATAAATCATATATAGTTAATACAGATGTTTAAACGATTAGAAACAAAACAGCATCATGCATATATGTAAAGTTTAATACAAAGGACAGAAAACCAATCACAAAGAGCACTTTTTTCATTTAAAAACATTCAGACTATACAATTTAGAAGCATTCAGACTATACAATTTTTTGTCAGTACATGTGTTCCCTGGGAATCGAACCCACAACCTTTGCGCTGCTAATGCAATGCTCTAACCACTGCGCCACAGGAACACATGTTGCATGACTTTCTAAACATGCATCTCTCTTGTGGGAGACGCGAGTGTAACGCTGATAGATGTCCCGTGATAAATATGCGTTCTGTGTGAACGGCTTGGTTTCAGTTTCGCCGTAAAAAATATATTTTTCTGCTGTATTTTGAAAGAACAACGTAGCAGCACCGCATCCATGGGCTCAACTGGATAAGCTAACAAAAGCATTAACAACACCTACATCGTCATCGCATCTTGTGTGCCGCATATAAGGCTGTCTGAAACTCAAATGCAAAAACGTTGTGGATTTTTATTTTTAATTCGACTAATATTCGAAAATATTTGACAGCCCTATTGGGTATATTATTTTAATTTTCGAAATCACTTTCCAAAAAACAAATCTGCTTCTCGTCACAAAATGACACATATTTTTATGAAGATGTTCAGTTGTGATATCATCTGAAAGCATAACATCTTACTAAACTTTTAAGAAACTTCAGTCAATTAAACGATTCCATGCTAAGCTCTGTTCAGTCATTTCTGTGCAGCTAGGTCCAGTAATCATCTGAACCAAATGACAATCATCTGACAAAATTAGAGGAGTAGTGAAATTATGGAATACAATGGATTTCAAAATGGCACCTTAATGCAACATATCGACTTTGATCAGCATGAGATAAACGAAGATCTCACGTTGATTCTAGGACAAACGGTTCACAAGTTAAGATGTTTGAACTTGTGGTGGTCCAATAGAGTTGGCCCTAGAGACACCAGACTTAATCAAATTACCATTGAGGACCATCCCTTTAAGTGTGCCAAATTTAATTACTCTCATTCCTACGGTTCAAAAGGCTGCCATAGACAACATTTGGGGAGGAATAATAAGTACATCATTGTTTATAGCCCGTTCAGTTCAGTTATATTGGGGTCAAGCACCAAAGATGCTGAAAAATGTTAACAATGCTAGTTACGTGCTAACTATAGAAACATGAAAGTAATGCCTTGTGGTCTGTTGAGGTTTCTTAGTGCTCTTATGAGATCTAATGGGTTTGAAGAGGTTTATTTGGGTCTGAACTGGTTTGATGTGGTTTTTGAAGAGTCAGTTGAAGTTTAATGGGTTCTAAAGTGGTTCATAGTGATTATTGATTTTCCTGTCTTCATCTAACTTACTTTATGTCTGTCTGACCATAAAACCTTCTAAATTAAAACTTTTACACAAAGTTTTATAAGCATCCGCTAACTTTATCTTTGTACTTTGCATGTTAAAAATAGAGATCGAACCGATATATTGGTTTACCGCTATTTTCCCCGATATTTAAGCATTTTACCATAATCGGATATCGGTTTTGTAAAAAAAAAAATCTCAGTCGTGGACAATTCCTGCCGGAGCCGAGATTCGAACCTCGGGTTACAAGTCCATTTCTCCATATGAAAACATTAGACATTCTTTTGCTTATTGTTAATATCAGTGTTGCTTATGATGCTTTTTATAAATATTTTTTTTTTATTGTTGTCATTTGAAGATTAAATTTAACATGAAAGAATGTTAATTTTCAGCAGTTTTTTGTTGTTGTTAAGATGACTGAAAGGAGGAAAAACCAAAGCGAAGAATGGACATACTTCAGTTATTTATGTACTTTATAACAGTAAATAAATATCGGTTCTGCATATCGGTTATCGGGTACATAAACATGCAAATAATTGGTATCGGTATCGGTTATAAAAAAATCAATATAGATCGATCACTAGTTAAAAGAGAAAAGGATTAATGCATCTTTGGGCCAAAAACAAAAACCAAAACAAAGTTATCGTTCTTGGACCACATGAGATGAGATTTGAGTGCACAGTCTTCTGTGGTTTACATTTTCAGCTTGAAGAGAATGTAATCACTTTATGTACTGAACTCAGCATGCATTGCACTCAGAATAATGGACAGGCAAAGATATACTGTTACAGAAACCCTAGACGAGATGTGATTACACAAACTCCTGATCTCCATCGCACTACATCATATAATACGGGGGCTTGTGACCCCATGGGTTTTTGAGCCAGTGGCAGTGTCCAAAATATTGCATACATTTGATAATTATGTTATTTGATTAATGGAGATAGAAAATGTATAGTTTTATTTTATTGCATGCGGGAATCAGTACAGAGCTGTGCTTATGATATACTGGGATGATATATATATTAGAGATCGACCTATATATCTGTTTACCGATATTTAAGCATTTTACCATTTGAAAAAAAAACGATACCCGACAATTTTTTTTTTTTATTATTATTTTTTTTTATTAGTCACATACATCTAAATAAATACATCTCTATCGAAATTAATTATTTATTTTCTCCACAAGAGATCTCAGTTTGAGTATAGTTCTGTGTAAATAGATAAACCGCGCTTTCAGCAGTTTTAGAATGACAAAAATATTTTAATAATTTTTTATTGTAAAATACGATTGTTAAAATACGAAGTTGATATGACTCCTGTCCTTTATTTTCTCCATTTGAAAACATTAGACATTATTTTGCTTAATGTTAATATCAGTGTTGCTGATGATGCTTTTTATAAATAAAATGTTTATATTGTTGTAATTTGAAGATAACATTTATCATGAAAATGTTTATTTTCAACAGTTTTTTGTTGTTGTTAAGATGACTGAAAAAGGAAAAACCAAAGCAAAGAATGGTTATTTCTGTATTTATGTAAATAAATATGCATATATATATATATATATCGGTATATATATATCGGTATATCATATATATATATATATATATATATATATTTATATATATATATATCCCTCAAAACTCACAACATCTGTGGCATTGTGCTGTGTGATAAAACTGCACATTTTAGAGTGGTCTTTTATTGTGGCCAGCCTAAGGCACACCTGTGCAATAATCATGCTGTATAATCAGCATCTTGATATGCCACACCTGTGAGGTGGATGGATTATCTCATTCACTAACACAGATTTAGACAGATTTGTGAACAATATTTGAGATAAATAGGTCTTTTGTGTACATAGAAAAAGTCTTAGATTTTTGAGATCAGCTCATGAAAAATGGGGGCAAAAACAAAAGTGTTGCGTTTATAATTTTGTTCAGTATATATATCGTGGCCACAAATGTATTAATTCCCTCGTTTTTGTAAATCATGGACATCTACTAATTATTTTCCAAATCAAACCTGGGGAATTAATTAAAACATGGCCACAAATGCAACAATTTTGTTTAGTTCATTGTCACAATTTAACTAAAATTCATAAAACAAGGGAACAAATTCTTAATTCATATCCACAATTGATACATTTTTGTTCCAATGTCATACGTGTGTTCGAGGCTTCTTAAAGTGGTGCAAAATAAAAAACAAAATTTTTAGCTTTTTGTGAAAATGACTTTTGCCAATCTACCAAAAGCAGTGCCTTTGTCAAGGCCTGTGTGTGAGGTGAGGCATGTTTCTTTGAAGGACTACGCTGTCAAGCTTCATGTATGCACACGTTCAAGCTCAGTCTCAGACTCTCACGCTACGTCACTAAATCTCATGCCAAATAACAAAAAAACGCTGTGCATTCCCTAATTCTAAAGTGTATTCTAGGGTGATTAAAACTTTACCTAATTAATTACACAATGTGCCGAATAATCTAATTCATCACAAATTAAATCGCACATCAAATTTAGCTGAGAAATTACCACAAACTATTAAATTGTCATTTGGGGTAATTTCTCAGCCAGATTTGATGTGCGATTAATTTGTGATTAATTTGATTAATCTGCAAATTGTGTAATTAATTATAAAAAAAAATATTTTTTTTTTTATTAAAAAGTTTTATAAAAAAAAGGTTTCATGCTTTTCTCATTTTCACAGTAATCACTTTAAAGTAAGCTAACCCTAACCCTAATTCTAAAGTGTATTCTAGGGTGATTAAAAATGTTATCTAATTAATTACACAATGTGCCGATTTATCTAATTCATCACAAATTAATCGCACATCAAATTTAGCTGAGAAATTTCTCAGCCAGATTTGATGTGGTATTTTGGTGATTAATTAGATTAATCAGCAAATTGTGTAATTAATTAGATTTTTGTTTATTATTAAAAAGTTTTTGTAAAAAAAGTCTCAACAGTAATCACTTTAAAGTGAAGCCATTATTGTGAAAATAAGAAAAACATCAAATAAATAAGTATCTTTAGAAATAAATAATTGATTTGATTCAACTTTGTCATTGTTATTACCTTAATAAACCTCGTTAAACTGACTGAACTAATTGTACCTTCCTCTTGTTTCTTTCCACTGCTGTCTTCAGTCAAACCAACCGTGATCCACTCAGACATGTTTGTCAACAGTATCGGTCCAGTAAACGCCATCAACATGGTAAGAGAAATCCTCGAACACATTTTTATGAATATACAAGTACATAGTGTTTCTTTCAGGAAATGCTTTTTATTTTATAATCTATTAGCATATTGTTATACACAAATGTTATTAACATTAGAAACTAAAAGCTGTGAAGCTGATATTCTTACATATATTGTATGTCAGGATTATATTACAAATTTGCAATGCAATCTAGAATTTCTGTAGCATATTTATTTTGGATGTTTATCAATGCTTGCATTCTATAATGATTTGTGTGGAAGCCTGTTTCTGCCACTGAATAAAAAATAAAAGGTGATTGCAACTTTTCATCTCTCAATTCTTACTTTTTTCACAGAATTGTGTGATATAAATTCACAAGTGTGAGTTATAAAGTCATAATTGTTAAATGTGAACTCGCAATTGCAAGAAAAAAGCCATAATTGAGGGATATAAACTCACAAATCTGACTTTTTTCTTGCAATTCTGAATTTTCTCTGAATTTTGAAAAATGAATACGCAAATGTGAGTTATGAAGTCCTGAGAAGATTATTTTCTTACAATTTATATCTGACAATTCTGACTTTATTTATCAGAATTGCAAGTTCATATCATGCAATTCCGACTTCATAACTTTCAATTGCAGTGAGAAAAAGAAACTAATTTTGAGAAAAAATATTTTTTATTTTATAATTTTTTTATATTCAGTGGCGTAAACGGGCTTCTGTAGATACTCATTCCGGATATCTGCAGTAACTGAACATTCATTGATATTATGTCCAAACAAAGGTAATTCTGGTAGACATACAATTAAAGTAGTGAATTCTGTCCAGTATTCTCTGTCAGTCCCAGGACTGAGACGAGTATCTAATTACAGCTTTATTTAGACAAGATAATTCAAGAAAAAGGGAACCACAAACATAGCAGCTAAACAAATGAGCAAATAACGAACAAATATCAACTGAAACATATGACTATATATACACACAAGAGATAACAAGCAACTAAACAAGACACAGGTGAACATAATCAGAAGCCAAGGAAGCGAACAGAAACAGCAAAGGAAGAGAAAACCGAAACAATGGAATCATTGACTTTAGGAAAAATAGGGGCGGATCATGCCCCCCTCTACGTAAATGGAGATTGTGTAGAGAGAGTCACAGCTTTTAAGTTCCTTGGAGTACATATTTCAGAGACTCTTTCCTGGACCATCAACATCTCAGCACTGACAAAGAAGGCCCAGCAGCGCCTTCACTTTCTGAGAGTACTCAGGAAAAGATGGTTGGAACAAAGGTTGCTGGTGTCCTTTTATCAGTCTACTATCCAGAGTGTGTTCACCTATTCCATCACGGCATGGTGTGCTGGGGGTTCGGCTGGAGACAAGAAGTCATTACAGAGGGTCATACATTTAGCTCAAAAGATCATCGGTTGCCCTTTGCCCTCCCTAGAGGAGATCTCCAGTACCCGGTGCCTCAAGAGGGCTCAGACTCCTCCCATCCAGCCCATAATATATTAGATCTGTTGCCCTCAGGTAGGCGCTTCAGATCGATCAAGACCCGAACCTCTAGATTCAGGGACAGTTTGTTCCCATGGGCCATAAGAACACTAAATAATCCAACAATTAATTATTTATTTATGGTCGTGCTGAAAATTTTTACTTTACTTTTAGTAACTTATTATGAAATGTCCCATGGTATTTTTAATGTTGTATTATGTGTTTTCTAAATTGCACTAAGGGGAGTTGCATTGTAATTTCGTTGTATTTTAATACAAGGACAATAAACTGAACTGAAACCGAAACAATGGAAGCAAAATGGAAATTATGGTGTTTTACAAAGTAATACTGGTAAATTGCTGTAAAATAACCGGAACGACTTCAACAAGGTTCGTTTATTCGTAACATACTAAATTATACAGGGTATAATCAGTGTGAAATGCAAATCAAGTCAGGTCCGCTCAGTGGACAGTGCAAAAAGAAATACATTTTAAAAAATAACACAACACAGGAGCATATATATATAAATATAAGCAAAAAAAAAGAAAGAGTACAATGTGCGCAAAACAAATAAGATGTTCAAAAAAAACAGTAACAGGGACTTAATAAGTGGTGGACAGGGATGTGCAGGAGGGGTGTGCAAACGGGTTGTAATGTAATAGCAGCAATACAGATGATGGTAAATGACGACTTGTAATGTGTATTTACCGGTTGACTTTACCGGTAAATACAAAAATGTGATGTTGACACAGGCAACGACGTTCCGCCTTTTTCCGGTGAAGCACCACTCACACATCGGTTTCCAAATACTGGTCAATTCTGTGAAACCATTAACCAGAAATGATCTCTTAATGGCTGCGGCTTCTGGTGTGGTGTTTGTAAACAACGCGATCAGTGTGTTTGTTGATGTTTCCATTACTGCGTCAAACGCTGCTTTTGGCCCAGAGACATCGCAATACATGACTTCAAACCGAAGTAGTTTTCCAGTAAAGTCTGTATGTGTGAAAAGGGCTCATGTCTATAATACAGCAAATCTTTAGATACAAATCAAACTATTATTACGATTGACCTGTTGATAAAGTGGTGATATTTGTTTATTTGAAAACAAGGGGGTTCATATATTTACTGTTTATTTCTGATCAGCACTTTTTTAGAACGCCTGTCCTGCTCGTTAAAATTCACACTGATGAATAAAAGACAGTAATACAGAGTTTGAGAGGTTGCAAAAGGCACGTACAGTCATACATGGTAACATTTCTGAGGGCATGCAATTGTCTGTCATTTTGAAACAGTATAATGAAATTTGTTTGTAATGACTAATTCCTATTTTCAGTTAATGTCCCCATTTTCTGTAACATGAACAGAAATGCTGCTTGGCGTTTGCCGTGAAATGCATTGTAGATGTAGGCTGTTCTCCAAATAAACACAAGTGTTACTGGCAACTTTTTTTCTGTATGGCATGCATCTGTAAGAAAGTGAGTTTGGGCTGTGACAGTGTACATAAACATATAACATAAACAGATAACAAGTGTTATCCTGACATGTCTGTTGTCTCCAGTGTTTGTTTGAAATTGCACCAGGATTTAATATGCATTAAATCAGTGTTTATGTCTTAATTAATTTGCGCCAAAATAGCCAATCCTCCAGTGCAAGTCTGCATCTGGCTTGTGTCGTTTAATGATCCAATTCTCTTCTCAAAGTTGAATACTTATTATCGAGACTAGGGCTATGCATTCAAGCACTGGATTTGCCTTTGTCAATTACACAAATGTCTGAAAGGTCTGCCCTTTCTGATTCCTTAGGAGTACACGATTGACATCTTCTTCGCCCAGACGTGGTATGACCGGCGGTTGAAGTTCAACAGCACCATGAAGGTTCTGCGTCTCAACAGCAACATGGTGGGAAAAATCTGGATCCCTGACACGTTTTTCCGCAACTCTAAGAAGGCAGACGCCCACTGGATCACCACACCTAATCGCATGCTTCGGATATGGAACGACGGGCGTATACTGTACACTTTAAGGTAAATGCACTGTTTAATTGTCAATTATCATGCATAAACTGAGCATGCCCAGATAGCAAGCAACCATTGGAACAATGCAAAGTCAATGCTGAATGCAAATTGCACTGAATTAAAGTTACAAAGTAATGTTGGTTCAATATAAGTTCTGCACTCTCGTAATGTTGAGACAGGGTTACAACTTCAATAGTTGCTGATGTTAATTCTAGATTTTTGTTGATTTTGAATAATCATTGAAATTAACAAAAATCAACAGTAGTGTCACTGAATCAACATTATACTGCGATTCTAAATCTTAACACTGAAAACCACTCGAATGAAATCATGTTTGACATTTCAGTAGTCTGTTGTTAAAGTCCTGACCAATTAAAGACAAAAAGTAGTCTATGAAATAAAGAAAATACATAAAAATGGGACAAAAAGACACTAGTCCTAATATATAACTATATATACACACTGCCGCTCAATGTTTGGGATCAGTAAGACTTGTAATGTTTTTTTAAAGAAGTTGCTTCTGCTCATCAAGTCTGCATCTATTTGATCAAAAATACAGAAAAAATAAAAACCATTTCATGTCACTGTCTCCACCTATTTCAACGCTGATCCAACATGCTTTAAAAATTGAAATGTCAATCTCAAACAAAATGAGAACTCAACATCGCGTTGCTATCTGGGTAGCTTTTGCTGGGTACCATTGATTAAACACTTCACAGCTGATCGCCGTTTGATGTTCATTCTGACTTGTTTAATAGATTCATTATGCAACTGTAGTCTGATTATTTGCTTTCAGGAAGAATTCCATCCAATTATAATGATTATGATGCATGTCTGCTGTTAATAGCACTTGATTTGTCAGCCGTTTCATTATTGTGCTGCTGTATGTACATAGATAGCACCGTCTATATAAATGAGGGTATGCTAATGAAATGACTTCTAAAAATAAATGTAATTAAGGAAATTTCTGTCTGTAGGTTGACCATTGATGCAGAGTGCCAGCTTAAACTGAATAACTTTCCAATGGATGAGCATTCATGTCCCCTGGAGTTCTCAAGCTGTAAGTCTGGCCATACGCCCTACATACAAACCCATCCACATCTCTTCCATTCTTTGTTGCTTTGTCTCTACAGTTTTCTACACTTCATGTCTGCTTCCACACTCAGATGCGGCTGAGAGCATAGAAACCATTTTTAGGATGCTAATACAGACATTTCGCTCATGTTTTCATATGGAAATATGATGGACAGATAATGAGGAAAGTGACAATTTGGCCTAATGTGGAGAGACGTGTCTTCACATGCTCACACGAGCAAGCTGTGCCAGGAAGAAACCACTGCCATGGAATTATTCCTGTCCTTTGATTTTGGAGAGGATTTAGGGGAAATGGCTTATGATGGAAATAATGAAGCAGCAGATGCGCCGTGGACAGTCTAATGGGATAGCATCATCTGTAGTTTGAAAAGAAACATTCATGAAAATGAAAAAAACCGAGTGGTTTTCCTACTAATGAAGATGTGTTATTTTATGAGAGCTGCAAATAGTTATTGTAGATTATCAGTGGGAAGAAACTAGTGAGCGTGTGTCTCCTTGTGCTTTGAAAACCACACTTCTTTCTCAACCCACATGGACTGACAATGTCCCCACAAGAACAATTTTGGATATTGCCATTTTGTCCTCATAATCTAGGGTATACACAATTAAACAATTGGAGGGATAGGTCCCCCAAAAATGAAAATTAGCCCATGATTTACTCACCCTGAAGGCATCCTAGGTTTATATGGCTTTCTTCTGTCAGATGAATCCGATTGGAGTTATATTCAAAATTATCCTTGCTCTTCCAAGCTTTATAATGGCATGGGCGGGTGTTTTCTGTTCAATGGTACAAAAGAAGTCACCTTGTTGAATCTATGCCATGAAGAATTAAGGCTGTTCTGAAGGCAAAAGGGGGTCCAACCCGGTACTAGCAAGGTGTACCTAATAAAGTAGCCAGTGTGTGTATGTTGTGTGTAATAGATATAGATATATTCACGAACCTAGCCTTCACTACACTTTTTGCTGCAATGGTTCAGATCACTACTGCTTCTGGGCATCAGCTTGCATAGTCTAGCATAGTGATGCCCCTGTGCTGAGCGTAATAATAGCTTGATAAAGTCCATACAAATTCACTTGAATGGGACCTCGATCAAAGGGAAAGGAACACAATGAGGCTTTTGATGTAATGGGGCTTTTTTGTGTTCATGGGAAGTTGCACAGCATCTGTGAATGTTACTGCAAATGCCTGGCAAGTAAAATCCTGTCATAGGATTATGGTGAGCTGCCATGAATGACGCTTCTGAAGGCTCTGTGGTAGTAACAACTGGGTCATGTTGTCTTTTGTATTCATGCTTTGGGTCACGTGAGGTCATTAATATTTGCAAAACCAAGGGTTGCCCATCTTAATAGATGGGCAATATAATATACTTAATACTAATATACTTGGACCCGTTCAAACACGTTTAGTTTTTTTGTTACATTTTATCACATTATTTATCTTACCCTTCCCAGCCTAAGCTGTGCCCTCATGCCTTTGTCCTCTGTCCCCTGAGAAGCATTCACACACATGTTCCTTAATAATTGCAAAAACGCCGGCCAGTTCATCCACCAAATGAACAGAAGCCTGAAGTGAGGTTTTGACCCCTGAATCATGGCGGTCACTTGGGGTCAGTACACTGCATCCCTGTGCACACCCTCACCTTGCAGCTATTACCCAATACCCCTGCTACACTCACTGGTATTTAGTACTGCCTGGCAGTTTCCAATTTTATAATGGGGTATTGGTCTTTTCTTCACAATCACCCTGCAACATCAGGAAGGTCAGTGTGATGGCGGGGAGAGAGAGTGAGGGAAACAGCCTATGTCTGATGCATTTACTACCCCATTGGGTGGTGGTCAGCAATGTTTCCTATGAGCTATATGCATGTGTGGCTGTGCACTTCTTATGCGGCCACACAGACAAAAAAAATAAAAAGCATGTGCACAGGGCAGATGCAAAAAAAAAGTTGCAAATATTATTATATTATATTATACCATGGTCTGTCTGAATACTGGATTCTGATTGGCTGGCAGGTATGTATTTAAAACCGTTTAATGCACAGGTAGTTCCAAGTCAGTTTAATCAGAATCAGAATGAGCTTTATTGCCAGGTATATTTACACATACAAGGAATTTGCTTTCGTGACAGAAGCTTCCACAGTGCAACAGAATGACAGTGACAGAACAAAACACAGATAATAAAAAGAAGAATTTAAAATAGATCAAATAAATAAGGAATAACAATATACAAATTGACAATTGCATGTACAGGTATATAACAATAGACAGTTTTGTATGTACAGGTATATTATGTGCAAATTGAAATGTAGACTAAGTATGTGTGTTAGATAAATAAGTGTATAAGTGTATAAATAGTGTGTATTCCACAATTATTGTCAAGTGTTCATGAGATGGATTGCCTGAGGGAAGAAACTGTTTCTGTGTCTGGTCGTTCTGGTGCTCAGAGCTCTGTAGCATTCGACCAGACGGTAACAGTTCAAAGAGGGAGTGTGCTGGATGTGAGGGGTCCAGAGTGATTTTTTGCCAGCCCTTTTGCTCACTCTGGATAAGTACAGTTCTTGGAGAGCAGGGAGGGTTGTACCAATGATTCGCTCAGCAGTCCGGACTACCCTCTGTATTCTTCTGAGGTCAGATTTAGTAGCTGAGCTGAACCAGACATTTATTGGCATGCAGAGGACAGATTCAATGATGGCAGGGTAGAACTGATTCAGCAGCTCCTGTGGCAGGTTTAACTTCCTCAGCTGGCGATGAAAGTACAACCTCTGCTGGGCCTTTTTAACAATGGAGTCAATGTGAATGTCCTACTTCAGGTCCTGGGAGATGGTGCTGCCCAGGAACCTGAATGACTCCACTGCAGTCACAGTGCTGTTCATGATGGTGAGTGGGGGGAGAGCAGGGGGGTTTCTCCTGAAGTCCACGATAATCTCCACTGTTTTGAGCGTGTTCAGCTCCAGGTTGTTAAGACTGCACCAGACAGCCAGCTCTTTAACCTCCTGTCTGTAAGCAGATTTGTCACGGTCCTGAATGAAGCCGATGACTGTGGTGTCATCTGAAAACTTCAGGAGTTTGACAGAGGATTCTTTAGATGTGCAGTCATTGGTGCAGAGCAGGGATAGGTCCTTCTTTGGTCCTGGAGGACCGGTGTCCTGCGGAGTTTAGCTCCAACCCTAATCAAACACACTTGCCTGAAACTTTCTAGTGATCTTGAAGACATTGATTAGCTTTTTCAGGTGTGTTTGATTAGGGTTGAAGCTAAACTCTGCAGGACACCGGCCCTCCAGGACCGAAGTTGCCTATGCCTGGTGTAGAGGGAGAAGAGCAGTGGGGAGAGAACGCAGCCCTGAGGAGCTCCAGTGCTGGATGTGTATTTTCACAGCCTCACTAGCTGCTGCCTGTCTGTTAAGAAGCTGTTGATCCACTGACAGACGGAGGTGGACACGGAGAGCTGAGTTAGTTTGGGCAGGAGGAGGTTTGGAAGTTAGTTTGGGCGTGTTAAAATTTGGATTGAGCTGAAGTCCACGTGTAATAAATCCTTACATTAGTCCCTGGTCTGTGCAGATGCTGCAGAACAGTGAATGCAGTTCCATGTTGACTGCATCGTCCACAGACAGGATTTGCTCTGTAGGGTAACTGAAGAGGATTCAGCAAGGGTCGAATAAGTCCTGTCCTTCAGGTGTGCCAGCACCAGTTTTTCAAACTTCATAATGCAGTCCCAGATATTAGATCGTCCACAGGCCTGTAGTCATTTAGTCCTGTAATTTTGGATTTCTTTGGGATGGGGATGATGGTGGGCGCGTTTAAGCATGAGGGGACTTCGCACAAACTCCAGGTAAACTGAAGAGGAAAATTAAGACGGGGCCAGCTGGTCAGCACAGCAATTTCAGACAGATGTCCTGGGTGTAACACAATCTGGGTGGCGCTTTTTTCCTTAATCACCGCACCATTTTTTCAAATTACTTAATGACCACAGACTTTAATTGATGCACTCAAACCCACAGGCCTGTAGTCATTTAGTCCTGTAATTTTCACACACACACACACACACACGGAGAGAGAGGATTTTCTTTGGGATGGGGAGAGAGAGAGAGAGAAAGAGAGAGAAAGTGGATCCCTATCTGCGCACACACACACAAACTTGTTTTTGAAGCAACATAGCTTCAATGTTAGAGAGACACGCAGATGCAGTAATGCACACAAGTCTCTCTCTCTCGATCGATAATTAATTAAAAGAATAATTAATTAACTCCAGTGATAAATGCAATCTTACCGCACTGAAATTTCATCTCTGTGAGTCTGATTTGGGGAATGCTATAGCATCTGGTCAGCACAGGTAACTATTTCACCAAACTGGTGTAAACCATCTGGGCCTGGTGCTTTTTTTCTTATTTTGATCCTTCCGGTCAAATATTGTTGCAAAATGCACTTAACTTTAATTGATGCACTCAAACCCACACAACTTATCACACACACAATCCTGGCAGAGAGAGAGAGAGAGGAGAGAGAGAGAGAGAGAGAGAGAGAGAGATGAGATGGATGATCGACTCTATGCACAGCGGGACATGCTTGGCTAGCTAAATGTTTTTGAAGCAACATAGCTCTAATGTTTGTAGAGAGACACACAGACAGGTAATCGCAGAAAACACTCGACGAAGATTCTTGGTCTCCATCTCTCTCTCTCATTATCGATAATTACATTCAAAGACTATATTTAAAATAAATGTAACCTTGCCGCATGATTTCATTTCTGATGTCTGATTAATTGAAGCGGGCAGAATGCTACAACCCCATATCAGCCGTAAACTGAAAAATAAACATGGGAAATTTTGTAAAATTGGATCCTTCCGGTCAAATCAAGAATCTTTGCAACATCATTAACTGCTTAAATAACTTGTAAACTTGGCAAATGATCGAGGTATATTTATTTGCCAAATACAAAGAAAACCTTGAATAGCTGTTTTCACTGACCATTAAATTATTTTAATAAATTCGCAGAGAAAAACACCAGATGCGAAGTTTTGATGTTGATGAGTCCAACACACTGCCTCCAAAGAATTGAGACAGGGGCAAAATCCCTTACTGCATAGAACTGATTAATACGTTTTTCCTAGATACAGATTGAAGTTGCATTTCTTTGCAGCAGCATGTGGTAAATGCTGATTAATTAAGTGGTTTTCTGAAGTACTCCTGACCCCATGTAGCTATATTCAGAAACTGCAGCATGTGGGGAAATTTCTTATGCAGTGCCATCTGAGGGCTCAAAGGCCAAAAGCACATTCATGTTTTCACTTAGGTTTCCTGCCTTGCCTATATGTACTGTGATGTCTTTTCTAAATATAAACTGAACTTTGTACATATTTTGGCGTTGGTGAAAGACCTAAATTAAATGGAGGGCTGGAGCGCAGCAGACAGCCCGGAAGATAGGTGTGGCGACAACTGACCCAGGTGGAGCCAGGGGGACGACAGTTCCGGGCGAAGCTGAGGGTGCGAGGAGCCAGGGCAGAGCTGATTGTTTGACAGTCTGAGGTGGAGCTGAGGGCTCGCAGGGATGAAGCAGAGCCAGAGAATTCCCATGCCATGCCACACAAGCTGGTGACTCGAAGTCCCAAGGTGGATCCAGGTTGTAAGGTGGAGCCTGTGGATGAACAGTAGGGCTGAGGAGAGCCAGCGGAGGCAGGGTCAAATGAATGGCTGGCTCCCATGGGATTAAAAGGAAAGGAATATTGGGTGCAGACTTGGAAAGGGCCTGGGATGGTAGCGGCGAATACAATACTGTGCTGGATGAGGATTCCAGTGAGGAAGTTCAAACGGCAACAGAGGATCATGGGTGGGAAGAGTTCTTGCACTCCAGTCAATATTATGGGAGTTGTTGAAAGACCTAAATTCTCCTCCAGCTCCACTAGCACGCCTTGCACTGATGAGATCTCACGTGATTTTATTTTGTCAGCTGGGAACTCAGGCTTTTCGTCCCCAGCGGATGAGGCTACTGACTCAGGCTCCATAGCGGGCATAGGCTGGGTGGCACAAAGTGGGTGAGCCAGCAGGAGCTCCATCTCAGAACAGTGGGTGTGGGTGGTTTGATGGCTGACAAACGCTGGGGTGGGTGGGGGAGGGATGAATTCACAAAGTGGGGCTGGAAACTTGAAGATTGGTGCCACGGGATCCTCCTCTACCTCACCCACCATAAAAGATCCTTCCACCCACAGTGCAAATTTGAGAAACTCAGCTAGTATCCAGCAGAAGTTTCCTCTTGGCATCACAATCCGGCTCTCACCATTGAGTCCGACCCAGAATCCCACCATGAGCATGAGCCTTGTCAGTGCACCTCTGATTTTAAATGGCAGACACTAAACATGGAACTCTGCCACACACTCCTCAAAAACATGTCTCTAGCCATCTTCAGAAATTAAAATTGAGTCCCTGAAAACATTAAAGCCGCCAAACAGGGAAAATTCAAATACATTGGGGCTGACATTTCCATCTTCAGGCAATCTCTGTGCTCTTGAGGTTTTTGAGAAGGACAAAGGTAATTTCCAAGATTTGGTTCAGAAGAGGATGATGAATATATAAGGAAGTGACGTTACTTAAGGCCAAGTATGGATTTGACCCATACTGAAGATTGTACTCTATCTTCTGGCTACTAATAAAGCAAACCCATAACAAACTTGCACACACACAGCTTATTGCAGGCCTTCACGGGAGATATTTTGCGGCACCGGGGAAGTGGGCAGTTGGAGGTTCGGTGCCTTGCTCAAGGGCACCTATGCTGCGGCGCCCGGGAGCATGGTAGTTGGGGGTTTGAGGGTGGAGAGAGCGCTGTACATCAAGGGCACCTCAGTCCCCCCACCATGGTATAAATGAGGGTGGAGAGAGCTGAGACTGTAAATTCACTCCCCCCACAATTCGCAACCTTTGGATGCCGGACTACAAGAACTCGACTCTCTAACCATTGGTCCATGACTTTTCCCAAACAGCGAGTCCGACAGGATTCAACAACAAAATTGGGCCACGACCTAATCCCAAACTCAGAAACTCCACATGCAAGGACATTTAACAGAGTACACACAAACAGGATTCCAACCAGACCTAATAAAACAACTGAACTCCAATGAACATAAGTCTACACACAAACAATACCAGACCACAACTTAAATACACTCAAATGATGAACAGGTGACGACTCATTAATTAGAAACCATAGTAACAAACAAGGAGCGGGAAACTAGAACCAATTAAAACAGGCCATAGTTACAACCAAAAGAAAACTAAACCAAATCAGGCAGTTTGTGACAACTTAAGTCTTTGAATGTCACAAATATGTGATTAGAAAATAGATCATAAAGCGATTTCATCCTCAACCATGCAAAAGTTTATTCTAAAGTAGATGGTACAAATGAATAGTTACCACAAATAGGCATAAAACTAAACAGTGTGTTTAATGCTGACAAAACTGTTCACAAATTCTTAGCAAGGAAAGCACAGTCAGTGTACTTGGAGGAGCATAGTGAGCATTACATGGACGAGTTAGCTTTTATGATACACCAGGGAGACCCCCATCTTGTTTAGCTTTTTAAAGAGTTATCTTCTGTACACATGGTGCTTTACCAGCCTAGATATACAAAGATATAATGGCTTCAAATAACTTGAAGATTTGGGGGGAAATGGAAAGGGTCTGAAATAAAAATGAGATTTATGGTAGGACTTTCATTCCCTTTTGGTTTCATTTCTTGCATTTCTAAGTCATGGTTTCCTTTAAAAGTTTGTTCTCATGCAAGCAATGTTGCTTCCCTGGTCTCCGCCTTTACACTTGAAGAGGTTGTTGATGCCATTTTAGAGACCTTTGAAACTAGATAAACGGTTACATTTTGTCATGGTTATCAAACTTTGTGTAGTGGCAAATCCCAAATAAATCAAAATTCACCACATTTCACCACTGTTGTGTATAGAGTTAAAGTTTCCAATGCAAAAAAAAATCACAAAAAGAAAACTGTCTGAGGTGTGTATAAAATCATGCCAATTTACAGCATCACTGGTACCTCAAATGGATGCGTCCTCACCATTACTCCTAAGAAACCTTGGCTTTACCTTTGACTTAGCTCTTTATTTCTTTTAAAGAGATCATTATGTTTTTAAGAATAGCCTTATAAGCTAAGAATGATTTCAAACTAAAAACATTTTACATCATATAATATGTGGAGACAGTTGTTCATGTTCATGCGTGTTCATGCCTGGATTACTGTATGGTTTATAATGGAAACTGTAAGCAATATTTGACTCACAGTTATGTAAGGGGATCAGGTGATAGATAACCCGAAGGTTGTGAGTTTGATTCTCAGTACTGGCAGAAATTGTAAGTGGGGGAGTGAATGAACAACACTCTTTCATGTTAAACACCCATGACTGAGTTGCCCTTAAGCAATACACCTAACCCCCAATCGCTCCCCAGTGCTGCAGCAAAAAAAAAAGATAGGCTCCAGGTGTGTGTGTTCACTACCATACTTCGCCAACACAGCATGTTACATTTTTTAAAATGGTTTGTTGATACAGGAATGAGGAGTCAGGAACTCGAAGCCTCTGAGGTCTTGAACCATGAGTCACGTCAACATTCAGATAATAAAATCTGATAAAAGAGCGCCCAACATGCCACCACACAAATATCCTCCGAAGATGCACCCTAAGATAAGGCCTGAGAAGAAGCACCATCTCTGTAAGAGTAATCTTGAATGTCAAGAGGATAAGATAACCCAGTTGTCTCATAAGTCAATTGTATCTGTCAGCCAAACCAACAGTCTTTGTTCATCACAAACAACACCTTTGTTACGAAAACCAAAATGTCAAGGCTGACAACAAAACTCTCTAAAGTGTGAGGATTCTCTCTAAAGCTGACTCCAGCAGCTCAAATGGAGGCCCCATTAGACAATAGTTAAGTCCCAAGAAAGAGCACAATCAGCACGGAAAACTCTCAGCCGACTCGTCCTAATCATCAAACTGGGAATGAAAAGAAAGACCACAAATTGGTGCATGTTCAGCAGCAACTGCTGCAAAATACCTTAAGTATAGCTGGGCCTGCACCCACAGAAAAACCTGGCAACTATCCAACCTGGCAGTGAACTTGATCTGGATTGTGTAGTAGAGGGATCTCTTGTATTCAAACTGGTCTGTAATCTCTGCTAAAAGACCAGAAGTAATCAGAGAGCCCCACCAGCAGAATAAGTCATTCTCTGTCTTCCCACATTCTTGGAAGAGCTGCAGAAGTAGGCTTATTGTTGAGAAGGCATACATGAGGGATATTGTCCACGCATGAATCAGAGCATCTATCATTACAGGTGATAGAGGACCATTCTCCAGGCCTCAGCCCATGGGGCAAGACAATAGAGATATGCAGGCCCTTTGCAACTGGAAAGGCACCATGCTACGGTTTCAGTTGAACTTCTTGTCATCTATCATCATCTTGTCATAGCAGCATGCATACTACACAACACAATGCTGACGGGGTGCACAAACTATAAGACATTTGGTCAAAAGGCAGCACCAAAAAAAAACATTTCCTCACATAAATTCATGCGAGAGGTTCACGTAAGTGATTACAAGATTTTTCCATTTATCCCATGTGCGTTGTGACTGGTTGGATCAGTTCTACCTCGTCATTGCACTACAATATCATGTGGTGATAATATCAAACAGGTTTGAAAATACTGCTGACCGGCTCATACTTAAAGAGCATCGGTGACCACAATGAGTAGCAATTTTGTCGTGATCCGGGAATGTTGTCGCAGACCTTGTAAATCTGTCAGTGACAGCAAAATCCAACCAAAAGTTGTGTTGCGTAAGCTTGCACACATGTGTAGTGTAATTGTGCAGCGCGAGTGCAATCAGAGCGGAAAATAAGTGGCTCACCTTCAGCTGTCTCCTCTAAAGAGTGTGTTTGTGAGCAGCAGAAAGCTGTAACACACATAGATGTGTTGTTCACTCTGCTGTGCATAATATTAGATTCATATAAATATATATATTGACTAGGGCTGTCACAAACGATTATTTTGGTAATCAAGTAATCATTCAATTATTCTGACGATTAGTTTTGTTTTTAGATAAAAATAGAACTAAGCAAACAATAGCCTTGCAAATTACTTAAAATACATATAGTATATAATAGCAATGAAATAGCATATAAAGTATCAAAAGCAAGTATTCATGGTTTTATTGAACAAAACTGTTAAAATGCATAATAGATTATAAACAATAGAGCTAATGTCACAGGTTCAAAAATGTGCCCCCTTATTACTGGTTTTGTGGTCTAGGGTCACATATTACACCTGCATTGCATATATTTATTTAATTGCATCATAGCGTTTTTGAATTTACTATCCCTGCTAACAAGCCTGCGGTGGCCCTAAGGGCTAGCCTAAGGGCCCCCAGGGGGCTGCCAGTGCAGGGCCTCATTGGCAAAACTTTGGCCCTTTAGTGCTGGCCCTGCACGGGCAGCCCTCAGTAAGCCCACACAGGGCCCGCACTATTAATCTACAACAATCAATCTGTTTCGCTATAAATACTTTTTAGCTACTATAACTTAAGTCTTTGGCAAAAACAGTTATTTTATTTCTGAAATGGATGCAGTCACCACATAACTAATGTCTTTATTGTCAAAAATGTACAGTAGTCAAAGGGATTTCAAATCAATTGATTTATTAAATACAAATTAGAAAACATTAAATTTAGGTTAATACAGCTAATTTAACACTCTGAAAGGGACTACATATTATCAATAAAAATACCAAATTATTACTTTGACCTCTGCTTAACCCGCTCTGTCTCTTGAATGTCTTTATATCACTCTCAACTTTTTGAAGTGCTAAAATATTCATTGGACAAGATCAATCTCACCCACCTAAATCTTCCCCCAGGTGTGTTTGATTAGGTTAGTGGATTTTGTGATTTTGTGAGGTCTCTGAAAAGGTGTATTTTGGTTTCAGCTAGTCAGCAGATGGCCACCTGCTTGGGCCCAAGGTAAAAAAATTGCTGGGCCCGAACGGGCTATCTCATTGGATTGAATTCACAGAGAGCCCCTCAATCTGTGGGCTTGCCCACATCTTTAGGTTTGGTTGGGCTGGCCCTTATGCCCGCAAAACACCAACACTCTCAACTTTATTATGATTTTTTTAAATATTCAAAGTGTGGAAGTCTTGTGTGTGTACCACTTCCAGTAGTTTGCCGGTTAATCGACACGAGCAAAATGCAATCAAGATTTGTTTAATAGAGTACTCAAATGGAGACAAAGTATCCTGACAGCCCTAATAATGACCTGCATTGTGTTGTCTATTGCTGCGGAGTGTGCCGGAACAATCACACTCTGGTTTGGACTGCAGCAAATATGCCCAGTTTGGGTCCGGCACACTCCTTTAAGCCCTAAACACACTGCACGGTTTTCACTGTCCCAGATGAAAGATTGGCATCGTGACGATTTCTGTGATCGTGGCTACTAATCGGTCGTTCTGTGTCGTACAGTGAGAGAGGTTCAACGATAGCCGTGTCACGGTCTTGCGATCAAAGATAGCCTACGATACAGCATGATCATCGCACAGTGTGTTTACTGGTACGATCCACGTTTACTGACCAACCAATAAAAGTGCAACATGAAATCAACGCGACATGGCGCTAAAACATAAAACTGCTTACCTTTATTTTTTTTTAAACAAGTAGATAGAATATAGAAAAAATAAAGCTAGTGTTCGTTTTTCAAGAAAAGCTAGCAGTTACAGAATAAATATGCAATTGGTAGTGGGTCAAGTGTGTGTGTGCTTTTTTAATTTTATAGGATTGCTAAAATCGTGCCGTGTGTTTTGGGCTTTAGACTACACACATGCTGTCCATCCTGATGCCCACATGACAGGTTTGAATGTCTGGAAATTAATTTGCTTGTTAAGGAAAAGCTCCTTTCTCCAACAGGGACTGCCAAGAGCTGAGAGGCTCCTGTGCTCCGAGGGCATCGTTAAAACAGGCAGCTGTGCTTCGAAAGTCTGACAGTTCTTCAATTTAGCCTGTCACAAAATGGGAAATGTACAGCCTGACTCAAAATGAGTGGTTCAGAATGCACCATGGGGGAGCATTTAAACTGAAGCACAGGTCCTAAGCTCTGAGGGTGTTGTTACACAGTTGAATTGTTGTCATATGAAATGCAGCAGTGACAGGTTCAGTAACAGAGCAACCAAACACACGTTGCTCAAAGCGAGTAAAGGCTAAATATGTGACTTAATATGTTAGGATATAATAATATGATACAACTTTTCAATATTCCAATATTGAGAAAATGGATTCGTCAAAGCATAAAATAAAAATCAATAATTTTGACCCAAACAATGAAGCTACAAATATACCCCAGCAGTAGAACTAAATAAAAACCAAAGAAATGTGTTCAACTCCACACCATAAGAGAAAAAGTTGGACCACAAAACCAGTCATCAAAGAGAAATATGGTCAGTGTGGAAGAATTTTTGCAGAAAGCAGCTGAACCTCTGGTGTGATTGAGCCAAAAACTCATCACCACACCAATTTGTACATCATCTGTCATACACTTCAAAAGCTGAAATAAATTTTTTAAACAAATTGTTTCATCTTTGTTGGCACACATTGGAAGTGCCTTTTTCTCTTCTAAAGACTAGTACTTTTGTCCATATAACGAATGTACAAGTCATTGGTGTTTGGTGATGAGTTTTTTCTCATTTAAAGTCACACCAGAGGTGTTCAGCTGCTTTCTGCAGACCAGTCAAGTTCTTCCACACTGACTGAATCATCATTTCTCTTTGATTCTTGTCTTATACACAGAGACACTGTCATGTTAGAATAGAAAAGGGTTCTGTCCAAACTGTTGCTATAACATTAGATTCCCTCGAATATCATTATATGCTTAAACATTAAGATTTGTACTCATGGAAATTACTAAAGTACTCAAACCTTTCATTGGAAGGGGTGCCAATACTTTTGGCAATATAGTGTATATGTGACCCTGGACCACCAAACCAGTCTTAAGTTGCTGGGGAATATTTGTATCAATAGCCAAAAATACATTGTATGGGTTAAAATATAGATTTTTCTTTTATGCCAAAAATTATTAAGATATTAAACAGAGATCATGTTTCTTGAAGATATTTTACAAATTTCTTAACATAAGAAACTTCAATTTGATTAGTAATATGCATTGCTAAGAACTTAATTTGAACAACTTTAAAGATGATTTTTCTCAATATTTAGATTTTTTTGCACCCTCAGATTCCAGATTTACAAATATTGTCCTATCATAACAAACCATACATCAATGGAAAGCTTATTTATTCAGATGATGTATACATCTCAATTGAAAAAATTGTCCCAGTCATCAAAAATGTACCCTTATGACTGGTTTTGTGGTCCAGGGTCACATATGTTTAAACACCATATAGCTACTGTGATGCATAATGATAGTGATATATTCAAAATCTTTTTGACATAGAAGTTGGCAAATAGAGGCAAGTCGTTTTATAGTATAACTATTAACCTAAAGCAAAGTGATTCATCAAGGCATGAAAAAAAAGATTATAGGAATCCTAGAATAGACCCGCAAAGCCCAGACATGAATCCACTTCAGACTTTCCCTTGGACGATACTCTTCATCTTATTTGCATAGAAGATTCATCAAATATTTCATAATCTAAATTTGCAAAGCTTATACAATCAATGGGAAAACCATGCAATTGTTTATTAATATTAGGCTTTAAATAAATATATTTATCCCATTTATCTTTGGTATTTTGTGTAGATTTCAATATAGATAATAAAACGAAAGCTGAATGAAAACATCCACATCTTTTTGTTTTTGTTTTGTTTTTTGGTAATTAATTGTCTTAGCTGAATTACATTTATGTATACATTTATGCACTTACACGTTTTATCCAAAGCAACTTTCCAATAGCCACCGTGCAGCTATTTGTTGTTGTTGTTTTTTTTTGGACCAACTCCATTTCTTTGTTTCTGCAGATGGCTACCCCAAGGAGGAGATTGTGTACAAGTGGAAGCGCAACTCGGTGGAGATTGGAGACATCCGCTCTTGGCGTCTTTACCAGTTCTCCTTCATTGGCCTGAGAAATACCACCGAGGTTGTCAGTACCGTGTCAGGTACAGTTTCAGCTTTTTGTTACATCTTAAATACTCGCATGTTTTTTCTTCTTCTTACATTTCTAAAATGTGTTGCTAACTTGTTTGCAAAAACAAGGTTAATTGAGTGGTTGAGGAGAGACCCCCCACATGATTGTAAAGCGCTTTGGGTGTACAGCAATACATAATAAAGCGCTATATAAATGCATCATTCATTCATTCATTAATTGAACAGAAGGGCCAGAATGTTTTGATTTGATGCCATTTGTGATTGAAGCAACAGTAATGGGTAGTTTGTGTACTAAAATACATATTAAAGTAGTTCTTGACAAGTATATATTTTTAATAGGTTTTTCTATTTGGCCAAAATCTGTCGCAAGTGGGTCTTTAATAATAAACTATGCTATGTGCACCTGGTCACCTGATCAAATAGCTTACAAATCTAGTGGCTTGACATATGTATATGTAGGCTAGTGATGTCCAGATTTTTTTTAGCAAGCGTCTTAGCAATTGGTACCTGGGTTTCAGCATTTCTCACAGTGAGTAGTAATGGCAAATGAGAAAACCCACTTTATTTTTTTAAAACTAGTCTTGTTGTCACAAAATGTCATTTTAAGAGCTCTATGCAAGAATTTATTTGTTTACACTTGAAATTTGAGGTACATTTATAAATATAGCAGAATCAGAATCAGAATCAGCTTTATTCGCCAAGTGTGTGCAAACACACAAGGAATTTGTTGTGGTTTTTAAGAAGCTCTTGGTACATACACGCATACATACATATAAACATACATATCTGACATGAGAACAGAACATTTAAATAAGCCTTAACAATAATAGTAATGTGTCTGAATCTGGAACAGAAGATGTATGTACAGATTTGTGCCTTATTTACTCTATATATACAGCTGTATAGAATATTATGCATACATATTTACATAGTACTAGAGAGAGTAAATAATTAGAGATGGGGGATGAATTACAGGCAAGAATTTGGGTTACAGAATTACAGAACACAGGTAATAATTCCTGTGTTAGTTGTTTAGGCTGGAGATGGCATAGGGGAAAAAACTGTTTTTATGCCTAGATGTTCTAGTGCACAGAGATCTGTAGCGTCTGCCTGAAGGGAGAAGCGCAAACAGGTCGTGTCCAGGGTGAGAGGGGTCTGTGATGATGTTACCTGCCCGTTTCTTCACTCTGGAGTAGTACAAATCTTGAAGGCTGGGCAGGTGCACACCAATGATCCTTTCTGCTGTCCTAACAGTCCGCTGCAGTCTTCTTATATCTGATTTGCTGGCTGACCCAAACCATACAGTTATAGAAGAGCACAGAACCGACTCAATAACAGCAGAGTAAAACTGTGTCATGTGCGCCTGTGGCAGGTTGAACTTTTTCAGTTGACGAAGAAAGTCCATTCTCTGCTGAGCCTTTTTCACGATGGAGTCGATGTGAGTGTCCCACTTCAGGTCCTGAGAGATGGTGGTTCCCAGGAACCTGAATGACTCCACTGCATTCACAGAGTTGTTCATGATAGTGAGTGGGGGGAGAGCTGGGGCTCATTGATTGCTTGATGACATTGGGTCACTCATTGATACTCATTGATTGCTTGATGACATTGTCACTCATTGATACTCATTGTCTTGATGACATTGGGTAATTGATACTCATTGATTGCTTGATGACATTGGGTCACTCATTGATACTCATTGATAGCTTGATGACATTGGGTCACTCATTGATACTCATTGATTGCTTGATGACATTGGGTCACTCATTGATACTCATTGATAGCTTGATGACATTGGGTCACTCATTGATACTCATTGATTGCTTGATGACATTGGGTCACTCATTGATACTCATTGATTGCTTGATGACATTGGGTCACTCATTGATACTCATTGATAGCTTGATGACATTGGGTCACTCATTGATACTCATTGATAGCTTGATGACATTGGGTCATTGATACTCATTGATATTGATTGGGTACTCATTGATACTCATAGCTTGATGACATTGTCACTCATTGATACTCATTGTCACATTGGGTCATTGATACTCATTGATAGCTTGATGACATTGGGTCACTCATTGATACTCATTGATAGCTTGATGACATTGGGTCACTCATTGATACTCATTGATAGCTTGATGACATTGGGTCACTCATTGATAGCTTGATTACATTGGGTCACTCATTGATACTCATTGATAGCTTGATGACATTGGGTCATGTAGTCTATCTATCATAAACAAGCCTGTTAAAGGGACCATCCCTAAATACTTTAAGTACATGACTGTTATAAAAAGTCTTATCTAACTTTAGGCCAATTTCTAATATACTAATATACCTACAGTATATGCCCAACGTTTTAGATGATGCAATCTCTGTCCAAATATAAAGTTTGTTGTGTCCAATAGTGTGTTTGAAATCTGCTCTTTTGTGTGTATTACCTTATATATCATTTTATGTTGAAACTTTGCTCTCAGTTGAATCAAATCCTGTCTAAATTGGATAACTTTTTCAGTCTGTTTCGATGTTTTGTTTGTTCCCCCCCCCCCCACTAAATCAGTTTTGAGCTGTGGGGTCCCTCAAAGCTATATTCTTGCACTCATTTTATTGTCTTCTGTACTGATTTTTAACAAACAGAGTATTGTTTCATAGCTATTCAACACTCAGATTTATGTGTCCTTTAGGCAAAGCAACATAAATTATCTCAGCTCTTATGTGTCTGTAGGATATGAAAGCTAGGATGCCCTAAAACTTTTGATTTCAATTTTAATGAGTATGACTTAAGGCAATTGTGTTTTGATCTGTAGCTACAGCAGGTAGCATAAATCAAATGTTGGGTATCTTGGCCATGTTAAATCCTCATTTGTATTTGATTCTGCTTTGAAGTATGATAAGCAGATAAATGCAGTGGTAAACTCTAGTTTCTTGCAGTTAAAACTCTTAGAAAAGGTTAAGAGGTTTTCAGAGTTTGAAAGCGATATACATGCTTTTATCTAATTTATTTTAGATCTGCAATCACTGCAGATCACTGTTTAAGAGCACAAAGGGGAGCATTATAATTTCTGACGTGAAGATGATGATGATGATGATGCCTCACAAACCTTTAAGCTTCTCCAGGAATTTTTTAATTTATCAAAGATCTTCTCTCTCTCATCAAACAACATCAACTGGAGCCTCAACAAACTGACACAGGACTCTCTCTTTCAGATGGGCGAGACATGCAAGTATCAAGCTTAGTGTTATTATTTGATACATTAAGAATTACTCACCTCTTTTCACAAGACGTTTTAAAATTAGGACAGCGATGACTCACTCAGGCTGTTGATCTGCTGAATTGCAGATTTTGGCGAAGCTGCATGATTTTAATCTTTATTCTGCTTAAACTTCCCTAATCATGCCGATTGTTGCGGCATGCTCTTAAATAATGTTGGTCAATATTAGAATGTTATTATCTATGGCCAAGAGAGTAATATGTGACCCTGGACCACAAAACCAGTCTTAATTCGCTGGAGTATGTTTGTACTAATAGCCAAAAATACATTGTATGGGTCAAAATTATCGATTTTTCTTTTATGCCAAAAATCATTAGGATATTAAGATCATGTTCCGTGAAGATATTTTGTAAATTTATTACCGTAAATATATCAAAACTTAATTTTTGATTAGTAATATGCATTGCTAAGAACTTCATTTGAACAACTTTAAAGATGATTTTCTCAATATTTAGATTTTTTTAGCACCCTCAGATTCCAGATTATCAAATATTGTCCGATCATAACAAACCATACATCAATGGAAAGCTTATTGATTCAGCTTTCAGATGATGTATAAATCTCAATTTCGAAAGATTGACACTTAAGACTGGTTTTGTGGTCCAGGGTCACATATATCCTACTATAGTCTATAGACATTATTACCACGTATTTGTTGGACAAGTGTTGGCTGGATCTCTGAGACTGATTCTGCCAGTAACCCAAAATAGTTACTTGATCCAAATACCTATAACTGAAAATAATTAAATTACTTTTAGCTGTCTAGCAGAATCATCGTCAAAACATCGTCAGCTTCTGATTGGCTGAAGTAAGTCACTCACAGGCATGCCAGAAGTATGCCAAGGGGACGCAGCGCCTCGTTCCCTTCTCAGGGAACTAAACTGTACCTACAGGTAATTAGGCCGCCCCTGAGCATTCACTTAAAATAACTACAACCTACACTTAAATAAGAATGGGTAAATAATTGATTTAGTGTGAAAATGATGGGTAGTACTATACTTATAAAGACAGACGAATGAAAGAATATGCAAGCCATGAAACCATTCTCTCCTCTTATGTAATCAGCCTACTTAGTCGAAGTCTCACTGCAGAACTATAGCACTACGCATACAATTACTATCAACACCACCCATCCATCCCTATTAATTTAAGTAAAAGGACTTATGATTTGTGTCTGGTGGAACGGGTGAAATATGCATTACCCTTTTACTCAAGCGCAGAATATTATAGTGAGTTGGAGGTGCTTTTTCTACACTTAAAAGACATCTTTATCTAAACTGACATGCAGTGCATTCAAAGTATACATATTTTATCAGCATGCGTGTTCCCTTGGAATATAACCCTGCATGACCCATAGCAAAAAGTCTGAATACTGAATGTCAAAGTGACATTTCAGGTTTTTCATTTTATTAAATTGTAAAGTTATCTTTTGTAATATATTGTTGTTGTTGTGGGCTTGGAGTGTAACCTATTTTAAAGCATTTAAGCATTATGGGTAATGCACTTATTACCTACCTTTATCACCTCTGCTCTCAAAGATGGAGTACATTATTAACAGTCATTGATCTGGCAGACGCTTTTATCCGAAGTGCATCAATATTAGTATTATCTACCAGCTCACAACATAAAGCATAATCAATTATTCATAATGTGATGTGAAAAAAAATGTGTATATCATTTATTCACAGCGTGCACTTTCGGTTGGCTGTCTTTTCAGCCTGTCCTTACATACTTCATGAGAGATGTGGCTGAGAGACTAAATTTTAATGTTATTAAACTACTATAAATAGCACTGAATATAATATATATTAAAGTGAATATTTTGCTAGTCTTCATATTGCCCGATTTCACCAGAATAGTACATTATTTTCCTGGATATGCACTTTAAATATTTTGAATGAACAACAGTCCTATTTTTAATCTGTAAAGAAAATAGCAAAAACAATACTGTAGCCATGTATAATAATATAATTACATTATTGTAAAAACCTGAAATAATAGTTTGAAACATTTCAAATGTATGTAGGCAGTGACTATGGGAGCACCTGTGTCTATATCCAAATTATAAATGTTTATATGCAGTGTCAGCATTGCCTAGTGGATTCAGAGAGCTAGGACCACAATTAATTTCAGTAATTATGAAAAAGTAATGCAGTAAAAGTATATCTCTTCAGCTTTATTGCAGGGGGTTTAAAAATGTTGCATGAACCATTTAAGACTTACCACCATTTAATACATAGCACCCCTATTTTTAGGAGCTCAAAAAACATTTGCAGTAAATATCCAACTTTTATTAGTATTTTTCTCCTTTGTGATGCTTTGCCAAAGCTGTCTTAGACCTTGCCTTCAGCAAGACAAATGCATATTCACTTTGCTTCAGGTAAGATGATTGACTTAGCCTTTGAATCATTTAATTAGTTTGCCTTGAAAAGTGTTTGGTAGCTTCTGTAGTGTGTTTTGGATCATTGTCCATCTGTACGGTAAAGCATTGTCCATGATTCTGAGCTGATATAGCCCTAAACACATGCATGCCCTTTCCACAGATGATGTGGCTTCTATATTGACTTCTTTATAGAAGAACTGGCTATTTAGAGATGCACTGCTTTGCACCTTGAAGTAAACTCTCTGTTTTTACTTTCATGAAGTCTTCTCTGGACTTTGATAATCAGACAGCTATTCAGCATCAGTGCATCAGTCCTTCTTTTTTATACATTTATGCAGGCGACATTTACAACCAAAATAGACCAGTGTCTAAATCTGTAACGAGACGTGAGGCATGAGGATCCATTTGCAAGGCTTTATTAGAAGGCGGGGTCGGAAACAAGCATGGGTCAAGACAAAGACAAGTACAGTATATGGCAAGACAAAGAGTAATCCTAGGGCAAGCGTAGGTCTGCGATCGGCGAACAATATCCAACAGAGCAAGGCAGAGAGATAATCCAGGTACACGAGCAATAATCCAAACGAGGTGCACACGGAGTCTGAACGGCAAGGCAAAGGGTTAATCCAGGAAACACGGGCAGGTATCAAACATGAGAAAACAGGCAAGGCAAGACTATAACAACTGCGTGGGCTCTGTAGAGTAGCTATCGCTAGGTTATACACTATACAATACTCAGTAGAGAGGAAGAGGAAGTACATGGTTTATGTAGGGTGTGTGATCAGCTGTGTGTGTTGTCAGTGCAATGGATTATGGGAATTGTAGTCTGAGGTGACGTGCAACAGTAGTGTAGTGAAAGAGTCCATGTGGTGAGCGAGTGACCTCTGGTGGTGAGTTAACGGAAGTTCATAAACCAGATCACAGATTTTCTAGGTAATACTTTATTTTAGGTTACTTATTAGCATGCATATTACTAGAATATCAGCCATTTATTAGTAGTATCTAAGCACATATTAATGCCTTATTCTACATGACCTTATTCTACATCCCTAAACTTAACAACTACCTTACTAACTATTAATAAGCAGCAAATTAGGAGTTTATTGAGGGTAAAGTCGCAGTTAATAGTGAATAAGTGTTCTCTATTCTAAAGTGTTACCATTTTCTATTCATTAATCTTTTGTTCCCTCTGTGAATTAGTTGATTTAGATTCTCATTTTTAAAGCCAGCTTTTTGTTTGACAGAGTGAGAATCCATTGCTTTTATTTGAGTCTAACCCTAACAATAAGACAATCACTGCGACAGACGATGCCTGCATCTCTGCTTCTCTCAGTTCAGTCAGCAGTGAATCTCATCTGACGTCATCAACACCTTTTTAACTGAGAGGTTTTCTTCAGTAATAGAATATAGAAGAAACACTGCAGACGCTGACGGCTTCATGCCAGATATATCTAAACTTTATCCCTCTTTTTCAGTGGAGAAGGTGATTGGTAGATAATAACAGCTTAAACTGACAGACAGATAAATATTGGCCAAGAAAATATTTCTGTTCCGACATGAAGGAGCATAAAATACAGCATTTTCTCTTAAACTGGTATATAAGCTTCACAGAGCATATCACATTATCACAGTAACATATTCTGTGAATAAGACGAGAGCTTGTAGTTTATCACTGACTAAAGCGACAGCTCTTTTGCTTTTCACTAATTACATCACGTCTGTTTGAAATGCACATTATTATTATTTTTCTGTCCCCCAGCACATCCAGGATTAGTTTGTTCATCAGCGCCCTGATTGTTCTGTGAATATAAGCCTATTTTAAACCAGTTAAAAGGGATATTTGGTGTCTGGATGGGTTTACAGCACAGCTTGATAGAGCTAGTTATGTAACTGTCATGGAGCTTAGATGTAAAACCGAGGAAAAATAAGGTTTTTCCATATTTGAAGGTCAACCAGATTCCTATTAAAATACCCTTAAAATGCAAGCAATTTTACATCAATGCTTAATCATTATTATGTTCTTTTCAAAATTTAAGTGACAAGGATTAAAACAATTTGCATGCATTTGATTAAGAAAACTTACAAAATATGCAATGAAAGGGGTCTCCAGAAATAGTGTTGGGAACTCTACAAGACATTAGGAAAATGCTGCAAATGCTATTTGAGCTATTGCATTGCTAAAAATCATTCAAATATGTATTTTCGAATAAAAAATATAGAAATGCAAAATTACACCGATTTTAATTGCCGTTTTGTGCATAAGCAACATTTGCACATAGAGGTCCCTGGCCTGTGCCGAAGGTATTCAAGCTGTCTTTTGGCATGCTTTCTTTCTGTTGATGCTTGCTTGTGATTTGCATATAGGTCTCAACAATGCATGAAAGAGACCGAAGGAAATGAGAGATATAAAAAAACGCTGCCCTCAAAGAGAAGCCTGGGAATGTTCCCAGTGTGCAGAGATTAAAGGCAAGCATCTTTTTTATATATGTGCAGCATTTGTTCCATTACAGGCAAACAGACTGTCAGATGAGATCTCCTGCAGATTCAGCCTTTGAGGTGCTCTCATTAGGGACAGTCTAAGCACTGGGCTGCTTTGAAGTCCTTGAGCTGAGAATGAAATAAATGCAGGGGAGATGACGCAGCTACTTCAGTCAAACATGCACAGCATCTGAGCACAGAACTGGTACTCTTCCCTGTAACTTCTTCTAGGTTTCATTTGGAAAAAGAAGAAATCAGCAGCTTTGACATCAGTGATCAGTTATGCCTAAGGGCTAAAAAATTAATCACATTTCAAAATTATCTCCTCCTTGGTTCATTTATTACCCTCTTTGATTACTTTGCAATTTACTGCAGTATAGACGATACAGAACATGCTCGTGTTGATGGCCGTGAATAATTATTATGATTTTATGTAACATTATGGTTTTGCACAAGTATTATTTTTTACATTGTTGTTGTTATCTTATTAATTCATATTCAAGTCAAGTCACCTTTATTTATATAGCGCTTTTAACAATACAAATTGTAACAAAGCAACTGCACAGTATCAAAATAGGCAAATTGTGTCAATAATGTAAAATTACAAGATTTAACACTCAATTTTCAGCTGAAGGCATTTCATTATTGAATTTTGTGATGGCATCTTAAATCCATGTCCCTGCATGCCTTAACGTGCTCCTCAACGTTACAGAAGTATTCCAGTCACACTGTATCATTAGCATGTAGCGGGTTTTTTTCTCTGGTCCACAACCTATAACAAAACGCCAAAGTATTTTTGGTTACTGTATAGAAGCAGTGGTCTAAATAAGAGGAAACTCTGAAAATGGTCACGCGAATGTGTTTGTTCACGCAGTGTTGTTTTGTTTTTGTTTTTACTGTTACTTGTTATAATCAATAACGCTTTTTATCATAAAATTACATACAGCAATCATAGTTTTGGCTGTAGAAAGTCAGTTTGAAAGCTATCCGGCTATCCTTCTTCCATCGCCATTACTTTGTTGAGCCATGAGTTAATGGGATTGAGTGTTATCAGTGTTTCCCCAAGATGAATGTCTCCTCTAATGAGCCTTGCAAACCCCATCAAACACTTTCAGCCGGTGATTTTGACAGCAGGTCACGGGAGCCGTTAGGGCGATGCCTTATTAGTAAACACAGACAGTAACGGTCCTTGACTTTGACTTTGCTGAGCATGCTAAATTAGGGTGTTTTTACAGCAATTTGCCAACAGAAAAAAGACAGACTGTTGCTTAGGGGCTTCATCTAATGCAGGTCGTAATGAATACTAATTGAAATAGTGGACGACGGTAAGCATAATTTGGGAGTAGTCCATCAGAAAAGTGCCCTGTCAGTAGAAAGTATGAAACACTGCAGGTGTAAGTACCCCTAATGATACCAGCAGTAAGCGAGAAATAAGTGTATGTCAGAAAAGTGCAAAAGCTTACCTCACTCTCATCGGTAACTTTTTAAAAAGAGAGGTCTTTTGAGGTGCACTAGGTAAGATTATTGTCAAAAACTGCAGAGATTCTGCAGTCAATAAGGAAAATCAACAGACAAAGCCTGTGCCATGACTATTGCATTAACTAGACAGATAGCTTTTACTATAGAACACATGAAGCATTTCACTCAATTAGGTCTGTCCAGTAACATGCAAGATACAGTTACACTTGATTTTAAAGTGTCCTTGTTACAGTGCAATTATACATTTAAGCACTGAGTAGTATTAATTAACTACATGTACTTACTATATGGTTAGGGATAGGATTAGGTTCCGGTTTAGGATGACTTGCATGTAATGTTGAGACACTCGGCCTGAACTTGTCTAATAGGGTGCTCTGCCCTTGTCAGTGTGTCAGTGATTGTTCCTGGTAGTGTGAGTGTGTGTACCAGTCTTTCAGTATTGTGTATGATGTAAGAACTTGGTGTTTTTGCTTGAAAAACGACTGCTCCTTGTGATTCCTCTCTTAGAAACCACATGCAGATTGTAATGCCATGTTGTTTTTCATTTGCTCCATTTTCTGACTCCTAAATCTTTTGATGTTGGGATGGGAGAAAGATGTTGTTTTCTCCCCTCCCCCTTTCCGCAGTCCTTTCACAGTAGCCACAGCACACTCCACCTCACTTTTTGCTTGCGGGTATCTTAGACTACAGGTTATGTGTGTGTGAACCCGTAGTTTATAAAGTGTACAACTGTACTGTGGCCTGTTATCAGACATAACAGTGTCTGGAATTCTGTGGCGACTTAATGCTTCTTATCAGGCTGCAATGACTGTATTGGCTGCGGTGACATTTAGATGTGTTACTTCACTGAAGTATAAATTATTCTCAACAGGGAGGTTTGAATTATTTAAGGATAGTCCTGACCGCCAGACAACTGACAGACCCAATCTCTGGACTTGACAGTACTTTGGTGTCCTTTGAGTATACTATGGAGGATCTCTTGCCTCATGCATGGGGAAACACAATTCTTTGGCCCCTGAGGAGCAGGTCTCCAGCAATGGACAGGTTTTCTGTTTCAGGCCAGTATGGTTCTGGATGGGTTTAGCACAGATGGAGTTTGCCTTCTGATTCTTTATCCAATTTAGCCTTGCCTCTGTAGCTGGATAGCTTCAGATTACAGCATCCACAAACACTTTAACATACTCTCATTGCCCTTTTCTGCTTCTCTGAATATATGCTTCACACCAGCTCTTGATATTTTGTCTGAAACACGTACCCAGTACTGCCAGTACTGAGAATCGGCCCCGCAATCTCTACCGTTAGGCCACAGCTGACAATGGAGTTTGCCAGAAACCTGAGGTTGCATCCAGTTTTCTGAATACCTTGGCTTTTGCAAATATTGTGAATGCCTGTTTTGCAGCTGGGAGGATATGTCTTTCTTGTCACACCCACTTATTTAGACGAGTCAAATCAATGCACAGCTGGATGTTGTCTTGGATCTTGGGCTCTACAACCATGCTGATACACCACAGGGTGGGTCGAGTCAACATTGGAAATCACCTCCATGTCCTCCATGCATTTCAGCTACACTCACACCTTGGTGTTTGGATGTCCTCCTGTTGTGTTTCTGTGTGGAATGCATTGTATCGGTGTGAGGAGACCTAATAGTGGCTTAGTCCTGCAACTTAGTCCTGTTTTAATTGACCTTTAAATTGTCCTTTAACATCCATTATACGAGTCCCTGGCCCAGAACAGCCTGACAGCTGAAGAGCCCTGTGATTTATGGTGGAAAAGCTGCTGCTTGGAATTGACCTATTGGCAAGCCCCTCCCCTCGAATGCAGATGAGCCAATGGCAGTCGAGTATCAGTTGCACGGGGAGCGGAACTTGGGCATCCTTAGGTTTCAGCGCCATAGAGAAACATTGGAAGATGCGAAGATCGAATGAATTTGATGATATGCTACCAAAATGGAAAAACAATGTGCCTGTGGTACTTGTAACACTGATTCCAGGTGTCCTGAGAGGATAGGCAATGGAATTTATTTTATTACATTTCCTAAAACCAAATAAAACAGAGCAAAAATGTCTCTAAGCATTCAACCCCAATCCCAATGAAAATGAAAACCATTTTCTGGTTGCCATACTCTCATTAAGTTACAATTTGCATCTGCACAAGCAGAACGTTAATGTTATTTTGTGCTTTAGCAAGGTATCTCTGGCTAAAACTGACATTAAAGTTAGTGAGTCAATGTTAACATACAAACATAAATAGCTAACTGTTCTCACGTCATGTACAGTGTAGGTCAAAAACACATAAATTAAGGTCTACATTTCAGTGCCTCTCTATATTAAACTGGTTAAATTAAAGGTTAATCTTACTTTGCAGTACATGAACAGTGTTGAATCCAGGATGTTGTCATTGCGATCGTAACGACCATAACATGAGACTTCTTCTGTTTGCATTGTGATCTGTATTTTTACATACCTGTATATATTTTGAAATATTGTATATATCCCTACATGACATATTTAAGTCCCACTTGAATGATGGTCCTTCCGTGTCGAAAATGTATCAAAAACATCTTGGGACAAGGTTTTCATATTGAACAGCTGTCATTTTAAGACAGCAGCAGTAACTAAGGGGGCATGGCTTACCGATAGGTCAATTGCTGTAACAGCAGCCCCTGTGTCCGGCAGTCTTTCCACATTCTGTCAAAGGTTCCCTACTAGTCTAACATTTGGGCACACTAGACTGAATTTGTTTCTTGTGATCTTAAAATCCCTTTGATTTAAAGGAAACATGGTGACTCAGTAGTGTTGTTCATCTTGGTTAATAGAAGGAAGTTGGTTATAGAATGCCCAGACCGTGCTGGGATGGTTATTAAGGAACGTTTGAAGGATATTTTTAATTAAAACTGAAATAATAAGGAGAGAGTAGATGTGTGCATTGTTTATAATATGATTTATTTTCTGTCCCCAGGAGATTATGTGGTTCTGACCGTCTTCTTTGACTTAAGCAGAAGAATGGGTTATTTCACCATACAGACATATATCCCCTGTACCTTGATCGTTGTTCTGTCCTGGGTTTCATTTTGGATCAACAAGGATGCCGTGCCAGCCAGAACTTCTTTGGGTAAGACTTTCTGTTTAGATTCTACATGATAAACAAACTTTGTGTTATGAAACACAACTATTGTTTCTGTCTTTTTATATACAGTAAATCTAAACATCCTTAAAACAAATTTACTTGAGAATAAAAAATGATGTTAAATTAAACAAACTATAATTAAGATAATTTATCTTGAATTTATATTGATTATTCCAACGGTAAATTGTTGTTCTTGTCTTACCTTTAACCACCACTTGTCTTATTCAGCAGTTTATCTTTCCTGCAGTGACTCCTGACCTCAGTTTTTTACCATTGAAAGTCCTAAATTATCTGATATGTTGAAACAAAAAGATAAATATCAGAGCTAAACTCCTAACTTTTGTCTACTGAATAAATAATTTGAGTCTTCTAGATGTACAAAATGATGGGCAGTTACACACCAGCCTACACCAATTTATTGACAGATGGCACAAGCTCTGGCCACCGAGGTGTCGCATCACTGATGCCTCATAATGGAGCACTCAAAGTTCAGATTGCTTGCTCTCCTGTTGCCAGCCTCACTCAACCACACCCTTTCTGCCACATACCCACCTCCCTACTCAAACCAGTAAGCCATCCGGCCTGCAGCACCCCTATTCCTGGAGAGATAGTCTGCTACTGCCATCTGTGCCCCCATCTTGTGTCCCACCTTGAACTGAAAGGGCTTTAGTGCCAGATACCAACAGGTGATCCACACAGTGATGTCCTACCCATGCAGCGTTTGGCTTAAGAATTCTGTCTAAGGTGTTGGGTTCCCTGAAGATCCTGAAAGGAAGCATCACAAAAGGGTGTAATCAAAAAAGAGGGTAGTGAAGGCTTTTGTTTGGACAGAGGACAATACGTAGATGCACCACCAATCCAGGGTTCATTGTAAATTGCTGCTGTAATAGATAAATACAACTAGGTAGGGGTGAGACTACATCTATAAATGCATCTTGTAGTTTGGCAAGTAAGATTGGAGAGTGAGAGAGGATCCTATTGTGGACACAATGGAAAGAATTGCACTTTGAATTCGCCTTTGGCCCAAGATCATCCTCTGCACTCATTGCCATCATCAGTGCAATCAGAACCTCCTCCTTGCATTGTTTAAGGAGGTTGAGGTGGTACACTTGACATGCCCTGCTCCTATCTGTTCGTCTAACCTCATAATCATGATACCTGACTCACCATGTGACCTCATGGGTCCTTGCCAGTGGAGGAAGTTCTCTGTTGAGAGCCACCCCAGGTTTGCCAGGTCCATGATGTACTGAACATCCGAGCCTGACTTTTTTCCAAAGAGGCATCCGCACATAGACTCCTCAAATAATTGTGGCTAATCCATCTACAAAATTAATGTTTTCTGGAGGCACTAACCACTACTTTTACTCTATGCTTTTTTTCCCTGGACAACCATACAGGTACCAGAGCGTAGTCCACCACATCCCTGTTTACACATCAGTCTACTTTCATGACTGGACTACGTTCCTGGAAATGACCTGGGTCCGCACATTGCTGGCAGGCCAGCCTGGCTTCCCTGCTGCCATAGTGGCAGGAAGTTGGCAATAGTCTGGTGAAGAGAGAGGGTAGCTGGAAAAGGAGACGTAGAAGCCACTGTTCCAGCCAGTGAGCCTTCCCGGCTGGGTGGTTTTGGGAATTGGGGAAGCCTTAGAAGTTGTTAGGCCTCGCCCCCAATTGCAATAGTCAGGGAGGCATGCTACTGCACAACCACAACCTGGGTAGAGGGAGAGGTTGATGAGAGAAAGGGAGTGATGGAAGGACTGGAGAGGTAAAGCAAGATAAAGGGAGGAGAAAAGGGGCACGTCAAGTGGTGGCACCGGACCCATTTGGCTACATATTTTGGAAGCTCAGCAATGAGCTGGACCACCAGATCGGCAGGTGTCACAGACCTGCTTGATCATCACAAAGGGCTGTTTTTCCCAAGTTCGACAGACCTGAAGCACTGCTGCTGTTGCTCTGGGGTGTGGACCACACAGGGTGACCTGCTTGAGGTTTGTAATCCAGGAAGATCTGCACGGTTAGCTGTTGAGATGCTACTCCGGATACCAGCAGGTGATGCACACCAGTCACTGAGAATGTGGCCATCCACATGCCTCTGCTGTCTTCTCGAATGAGACCACAAATGTCTCTGGTTTATCCTGTGGACCCTTTTTGGCAAGTTGCACGTGGGTAACAATGGACTCTTTGTTCACAGCCCTGCCTTTGTGGCTCATCATGCTCCACAGCATCTGCCAATGCTCCTTCCAGGCATAGAGGAGCTCAAGAGGGCCTGATGTTGGGCTTGTTAGAGTCTGGATAGTGAATTGTCCATATCAGCGAGGGGCAAGGACTCCGTGGCAAATAACTTTTTTGAACCCCAGGTTTCAACACCACTGTAGCAAGTTTGGAGTTGTGGGAAGAAGATGGTCTGAAGCCCAGGGAGTGGAGGCTTCGTCCTCAGATTGTGAGCCAGAAATTCTACAATAGCAGAACTTCGGCAAAACAGACTTGGATCTGTTTGGATCTGTTCACTCAAGATGACTCAGTGTCCCGTTTAGTTTTCTCCTCGAGCACTGCTGATCTCGGATGCACTAGCACAGGATTCACCCAAGACCAAATTGTATGCCTTTACACCAATGAGCCTCCATCCAGAAGTCTTTTGAGGAGTCAGGATTTGTGTCAGTTCTGGAGGAATCTCCTTCCCTTTGGGAAAGATGTGCTTTCTCTGGCCCAATGCAGGTTTTGGAATCCTCAGCTGATGATATGGAGGCTTTGGGGTTTGCCCTATTCTGACTCTTAAGTGATTATTGCTTTTGACCTTGTCATTTTACAGTGGGAAATAAAATCCAAACCACAAGCATGTGCTTGCTATGTAAATATTCACAGATATAACCTCGGTAACCCATATGCAAAAGACATTGAAATCTCCATGTTCTTATTTGAGTATTATTACTTTGCTCCCCAGGAATCACGACTGTGCTTACCATGACGACTTTGAGTACCATTGCTAGGAAGTCCTTACCCAAAGTGTCGTACGTCACGGCTATGGACCTCTTCGTATCAGTGTGCTTCATCTTTGTTTTCGCCGCTCTGATTGAGTACGGAACGCTCCACTACTTTGTGAGCAACCGCAAGCCGAGCAAAAAGAAAGACAATAAGAGGAAAAATCCTGTGAGTACTCCTCCTAAAACTATTCACATTATCGACTACCAATGCAACAATATTATAAAGTTTATTAACCACTAGTATTTATATGTACTACTAGTATTTCTAATTCAATGATTAGCCTATTTGAGAACTGCAATTGTTAGGTTTTTTTAGGGTTGGGGATTAGCTGCTAACTTTCAAGTCAATCCAAGGTTGAGTACTCCAAATAATAACACTCTTCCACAAGTTAGCAAGCTACCAAGGCAGCATTTCTAAGCTTAGTGTGCTCCCAATGTGAAGACGAAACCTCGCTTTGGGGAGATTCTAAGGCAGCATCACTTCTGGATGAGAATGATATTGCTTTGAGTTCAGTGTAAAGAAAAAAGGTAGTTATATATGTTATGTAAAAGTCTGTTTAAATGTGCTAAACTAGTTTTGTAGTGAAATAAACCTGCCAAAAAGCAGCTAGAAAGTGTCCAGCAGGCAAGTGAATTATGTGTGCTTGCTACAGTTTTGTGTTGTTAGCTTAGCAATTAAGGCTTTATTGTTAACTCTGTAGGAATCCACTTTGAGTGTATCATGTGAGGAAAGCTATTTGTGATGCAGCTAAGTGTGATCATTAGTTGTTGTCTTTGAAAAGCATTTCTAATCAGTCACTAATGAGTTTCCATTACGCCTGAGTAGGCGGTGCACACTGAGACAGCTCACTAGAGTTTGGAACATAAGTGTGCATGCTTTTCTCTGAACTGGTCCGATTTGCCATCATGGACCAACTCTGTCAAACAGTGTCACTGAGCAGTGATGACCTTAATCTGAATCATTCCAGCAGCAGGTTTGAAGTGCAGCCTTAGATTTTCATCTCAGCAGGGCGCTCATATCCGTAGCGTGAGGATGGCTGATCTCAGCAAATGGGGTCGTTCCACTTTCAGATGATTAAAGGGGTGCCAGAAATGTCTTATTTGATTTGGGGAGTTTAGAATGTCAGGCAGATTAATGAGTAATGATTTTCAAACCGCATCCGACAGTTCGGTTCCCAGTAAAAGAGACGCTCTGAAGTGAAACTCTTCAAATAAAACCAACAACAAGCTTTTGCTGAAGAAGCGTTTTGATCTCTGCAGAGTTGAAGTTTCCTCTTTAGATGATTATGTTCGTCATTTGTTCTTTGGTATTGATTTTTTGCCCTTATATGATTAGAGACCTTATTTGTCCAAGCTCTAAATTCTGACAGGCCTAATAGTTTATATACTATATAAGATTGTATTTTTGAGCGTATTTGAAATGAGTGCACTTTGAAGATGTGTTTTCCTTAGGAATGAGCAGTCCTTTCTAGTCTGTATTTTACGACATGCAGTGAACCTGTTAATATATGCTGCCTTGCACACCCTTCCTCTGTGTCTATGTATATGTGTGAGGTTGCAGTAATTTGTTCTCTTTCCACTTTCAGAGTCTTTTTTTTCATTATACTGTATGTTCGTTTTATGTTGTTGTTATTGTTGGTTTGTTTGCATTTGTTTGTTTTCAATTTCTAATATTTTTTTTGTTTCCTGTGTGGACAAAAGCTCCTGCGGCTCTTTTCTTCAAAGGTATATTGCTCATGTAAAGTTCACTAATCATGCATGTTTCTGCATTCTGCTCAACCACACTGCTCTTGTGTCTGCACTAACTTCTAGTAAGTTTAGCACTGAACCTCCTGTGCTGTGAAAAGCAGTGGGGCACACTCGCCTCTTATTTTACTTTAATGCAATAAAACAACAAAAACTTGCATCATTCTTTTAATTAAAAGTGTCCGCCTTCCTCCTCCTCTGCGTGTTTGAGGCTTTAAACCTGACAGAAACAGTCAGCAGAGCCTTAACAGCTTGAAATAGACAACCACACTAATTCGCCTAATCCCAATTAAAGAGCATGCACCTGATGGCTTTGGCAGATTTAGCTGTAGTTATCTTTTAAAAGTCAATGTGCATGAGGGCACAGGCCTACATTTAGCTTCTATTAAGGATTAAAAGATAGTTCTCAAGAATTCGGAAAATACCAAATTAGATCAATGTGAAGACTATACCAGTGGTTCTCAACTAGTTTTGCTTCAGGACCTAATTTTTTAATAATTTGACAAATCATTCATGTTTTCAATCTTAAATTTAGCCAAATTCACAACATGTGAGTATGCACATACATAGTTCTTAACCTTGATCTAATGATGAATTTCTAGTAGGCTATTCTGAATTAGTTAGAACACCCCCCCTCCTCCCTCCAAAAAAAAAACACGTTTTAATCAAATGGAAAATTGTATATGATTATGATTCATACCAATATGCTTATTGTTTTCCCCCTGTGATCCGTTCAGATGTACAACCTATTTTTGTCTCACAGCCCAGCAGTTGAGAACCGCGGTTAAAAACAAAAATAAAATCCTAAGTCTAGATAAATAATGTAAGACAGGAGAGGGACTTTCTCTTTGAAGGTTGTCGTATTTCATTCAGTTAAAGCTGTGAATTCCACTGTATTTGTTTCTTTCCACATGGCAGGCTATTTGTGCTCTTGTGCTTCCCTAACGCTTCTGCAAAACCCTTTGAGAAGCGAGTCACGTGACCCGATTGCGCTCAGCCTCAGGTGGCTCTGTCCTAAATGCTACATAATGTGCACCCGGAGAAGCCAGCGTGAACAGCTGGCCGTGCTTCGTTTTTCAAAGGGATTTGAAGCACTCTTCCAGTGCTGGGCAAAATGATTGTGAATCCAGAAATGTGGATATGTCCCAATGATTCTATTTCTCTTGGTTTGAATGGGAAATATTTACATGGAGGTCTCATAACATTTGTGTATTGCATTTTTAGACTTATATTTTAGTACTGCTGCTGGCCAAGATATAAGACTGAAAGCATATTAATACCTAATTATTTAGCTGTTCTGTGTTGACACTTAGTACCATGTTAGACAGAGCCATGTGGTCTCACATGGGAAACGTTGCTGTAGTGACTTCTAGGGTCCCACTTTATATTAAGTGGCCTTAACTACTGTGTACTTACATTTAAATGAATCATTTGGTACAGTGCACTTATTGTGTACATACAAATTCCTACTTGGTAACACTTCATTTTAAGGTGTCCATAATACAGAGTAATTACCTAGTTAAGTACTTAGTAGTAGCTGCTGTACTTACATGAATCAAAATGTACTTATCATGTAACTAAGTTATGGAACAGCCTGTAATTATAGTTTGTAATTATGTTGATGTAATAGACAGCTACTGTTACACATACGATACAGACCGAGTCTGTTACACAGCTACTAGTACACTTAAGTACAATCTTGAAACACTTTATTTTAAGTAGTTTATGTCTGTGTGATATTCTGTAATTTTAATGTAATTAGATACACATGAAGTACACTTAAGTACAATCTTGATACACTTTATTTTAAGCAGTTTATGTCTGTGTGATATTCTGTAATTGTAATGTTATTAGAAAGGTATTACATGTATTTAAGCGGTGTACTGGTGGGTTAAATCAAACTAAAGTGTACAGTATAGATACACATGAAGTACACTTAAGTAAAATCTTGATACACTTTATTTTAAGTAGCTTTTGTTTTTGTAATATTCTGTAATTGTAATGCAATTAAAAAGGCATTATATGTATTTTAGCTATATACTGGTGGGTTAAATCAAACTAAAGTGTACAGTATAGATACACATGAAGTGCACTTAAGTACAATCTTGATGCACTTTATTTTAAGTAGCTTTTGTTTTTTGTAATATTCTGTAATTGTAATGTAATTAAAAAGGCATTACATGTATTTTAGCTGTGGACTGGGGGGTTAAATCAAACTAAAGTGTACAGTATAGATACACATGAAGTGCACTTAAGTACAATCTTGATACACTTTATTTTAAGTAGCTTATATTTTTGTATATTCTGTAATTAATGTAATTAGAAAGGCATTACATGTATTTTAGCTGTATACTGGTGGGTTAAATCAAACTAAGGTGTACAGTATAGATACACATGAAGTGCACTTAAGTACAATCTTGATACACTTTATTTTAAGTAGCTTATGTCTGTGTGATATTCTGTAATTATAATGTTATTATAAAGTCATTATATGTATTTTAGCTATATACTGGTGGGTTAAATCAAACTAAAGTGTACAGTGTAGATACACATGAAGTACACTTAAGTACAATCTTGATACACTTTATTTTAAGTAGCTTATATTTTTGTAATATTAATGTAATTAGAAAGGCATTACATGTATTTTAGCTGTATACTGGTGGGTAAGTAAATAAAATTTTAAGTAGCTTAGGTGATACAGTATAGATACACATGAAGTGCACTTAAGTACAATCTTGATACACTTTATTTTAAGTAGCTTATATTTTTGTAATATTAATGTAATTAGAAAGGCATTACATGTATTTTAGCTGTATACTGGTGGGTTAAATAAAATTAAGGTGTACAGTATAGATACACATGAAGTACACTTAAGTACAATCTTGATACACTTTATTTTAAGTAGCTTATGTCTGTGTGATATTCTGTAATTGTAATGCAATTAGAAAGGCATTACATGTATTTTAGCTGTGGACTGGGGGGTTAAATCAAACTAAGATGTACAGTATAGATACACATGAAGTACACTTAAGTACAATCTTGATACACTTTATTTTAAATTGCTTATGTCTGTGTACTTACATTTATAATTATATTGTATAAAGTCTGCAACACATATGACAAACAGTCTCGGTCTGTATCATATGTTTATCTATTACATCTACATAATTATAAACTATAATTACAGGCTGTTCCATAACTTAGTTGCATGGTAATTACATTTTGTTTAATGTAAGTACAACGGCTACTACTAAGTACTTAACTAGGTCATTACAATGTATTATGGACACCTTCAAATAAAGTGTTACCTTAAAAGTACCTGCATGTAATTACATCTGTAATTAATTACTTAATTACACTGTTGACCCATGCCTTAAACCTTAATCTTCCCCGTATCGCACCTCAATAGCAGCGAAAGTGTTTTGCAATACAATATGAACCAAATAAGCACATTGCACTTATTTTCTGATGTATGTACAAAGTAGTTAAGGCCACTTAATGAAAAGTGGGACGCAGTCTAGTAAGTAAATGATGCAGTTATGCTTTATTTCTGCATGGTGCATATACTAGTGTAATATAATCATTGCACAACAATATAAAACACAGACAGGTAAACAGCTATAATAGAAATGTAATATAATTTGCTATTTAAGCATTAAAGAAACATCATGACGCCTGTTTTTATTGCAGTTGCATATCATTTAATGCATTCTACCTGCAATATTAGGTGCAAAGCATCCACTGACAGACGTTTGAACGCAGCCCGTGACCGCTGGTCCAGATGTCCTGTGTATTTGACGGGACTCTTGCTGATTTTGTGTTCTGCTCTAAAAGCAGGCCCCCACTGTGGACATTCGCCCGCGCTCAGCCACCGCCATCCAGATGAACAACGCCACCCACATGCAGGAGCGAGACGAGGAGTACGGCTACGAGTGTCTGGATGGGAAGGACTGCTCCAGCTTCTTCTGCTGCTTTGAGGACTGTCGCTCCGGAGCGTGGCGGCACGGCCGTTTGCACATCCGTGTCACTATGATAGACTCTTACGCCCGCGTCATGTTTCCTACTGCATTTGGTCTATTCAACGTAATTTACTGGTTTTCCTATCTCTATCTTTAAAATAGTTATTTTATGTTACAGATTCCAGCAAGACCCCTTGTTGGAAACGTGAACCCACTGAAAACATTGAAGTTGCATTGTGTTGTTGTTTTTGTTTTTCCAGTCTACGTAATATTTTTTTTTTCGAAAGCGCATTTTAGATTTTTATTTTAATTTTTTTTTGTGCATTTATGTAATGTTGAATTGTTGGTTTGTCTCTGTTTACATCTTTTTCTAGGAAGTATATCTTGTGCATAAAGCAAAAGTTGTAGCATCAAAAAAAAGAAAACAAAAAAGCGCAGTCAGCGAAACCCGCATATGTACGATTATTCCTGACATGTCCAGAATCAATGTCGAGCCAACAGCAGAAGATCTGAGCACTGCATGCATGCATAGCCCCTAAAGAGTAAGCACTAACGAGATGTTGGTAACCTTCTGCAAAAGTCAAGCCTATGTGAGGTAAAAGCAATCAATCAATCCGAGAATTAATTTGTATACGCTCTTATTACTTGTGCATTCTGAAGCGCAAATGTAAAGTGTTTGAAATTTCTATGCCATTTGTAACGCTCTTATTACTTGTGTGGTAAAACGCTGGTCAAATTGTAAATAGATGAATACTGATGAATACATCATATGTGTGCAGGCATTAGTCACCTTATAGGTTCAATCAAAGTATAATGTCAGGATGCTGCATGGGAGGGAAAGGCTCAGGCTCATTTTGCATCACTTTCTTGCAAATTAGGTCAGAATTAACGAATATTGTTACATTGTCACACTATTCAATTTTACGTATCATTTTGGGCATCGGTATTCTTGGATATATGCTCAAATTAGTCCAGTGAGTATTCTGATCATTACTCGGGACATGTTTTACTCTATTTTATTATTGTTATTATTTTATTTAGTTTGAAATAAGATGGTTTAAAGCGTTTACCAGCACCGTAGAAACATGTTGTCAAACAAAATGTCTTATTTTTGGTTCATGTATTAATAAATTGGGCTCAAATGCAGGAGGAGCGTCACCATTGCACTCAATACTAAATACAAAAACATATTTCAGTAAATAATCTGTAGATGGATATGTTAATAATGTGTGTGTTACTCCGCTTCAGTTTCGTTGCATTTAGCAAATGCATGCATGTAGTAAATATTATCTTTAGATAGAACATTAACATGCATACATGGGAAACAATTTTCAAACTATCGTTAATAAAATGTAACATATGCAAGCACGAATAACTTTCTATTTTAATAACCCGTCAACTTTAGAAATCTCAGCCCAGGTTAATAACTATGTCTATGATTGATAGCTCAAGTGTTATTACCGAAAAAATACACGTACAAAACACTGTGGACAAAAATATGAGATGTGCCAAAGTATGAAGGTATAATCAGATAGTTTTGTTCTCCACTGCTGCAGTCAAAATCAATGCTTTGTGTGCAACTGTTTGGTAGCAAAATGACAGATAAGCAAATGTTTCTCATTCCATCATTAATACATGATCACAGTTTGATTTCCAATCCCTGTGCATTAACACGAGCATACGGTACGGCTGTACATTGTGTGGCATCTTGATATGTTTGCATCATACACGTGAGCATGGTTCATTTTTGATTTGTTTATACTCGTATTAAAATGAGATGTCTTTTGAGAAATATCAACTCTACTATCAGCCCTTTGTAGAATCAGTTACACTATAATAATCACACAAGCTGGATTCGTTGTTGAGTAGTTCTTCTGGAAATCAACAGCCACAGCCCAGAGATATATCAGCTGTATGTGCTGTGTATGATTTACTGTGGGACACATGGATGTGGTGTGAATGTGGAGCGCTTTGGTACCAAACTATGAACCACTTAGCTTTCTACCATCGATTTAAATAACTTGTTTCAGCAAGATTTCTGTCTTTACTCCCAGAAATATTCAATTTCATTTTTTATGAAATGCAAAAAGAAAATTGGACATGCTACTAATAATGTAGAATCACCAGTTCCATGTCAAGTGCAACCTTAAGTGAAATGAAAAGGCCTTTTATCTGCATTGTATTGAACTGCTGTTGATCAATGGAGATAAATGTGTTGTTTTAATGCATGTACTCAGTGCCATTTTAACTATAGCACTATACACTGCAGGACAGCGCTGGAGATAACCAGCACTTTTGTTTCTTTATGTTTTGAGGATTTGATTTAAGATTATTATTTTCTGACATGAAGAGAAACTCATTTTACGATATCATATTGCAATATCAACTTGTGTCAAGGAGAGCTTGTTTGGGAAAATGAATAATTATTAACTACAAACCATGTAAAGAAAATGTGAATTTCAGATCAAACGGTCAGATTAAAATGCACTTCTGTTGAACGTTTTAATTTTGTAATAATGTTGAATCAGGAAAAAAACATCACAAATCAAGTTTGAAGACTTAACATATTTTGCACTTCATGGTTGTGTGTGTGTGTGTGTGTGTGTGTGTGTGTGTGTGTGTGTGTGTGTGTGTGTGTGTGTGTGTGTGTGTGTGTGTGTGTGTGTGTGTGTGTGTGTGTGGTGTGTGTGTGGTGTGTGTGTGTGTGTGTGTGTGTGTGTCTGTGGTGTGTGTGTGTGTGTGTGTGTGTGTGTGTGTGTGTGTGTGTGTGTGTGTGTGTGTGTGTGTGTGTGTGTGTGTGTGTGTTGTGTGGTGTGTGTGTGTTGTGTGTGTGTGTGTGTGTGTGTGTGTGTGTGTTGTGTGTGTGTGTGCTGTGTCTGTGTCTGTGTCTGTGTCTTGCTTCTGTCTGTCTGTCTGTCTGTGTCTGTCTGTCTGTCTGTCTGTCTGCGTGCGTGCGTGCGTGCGTGCGTGCGAGTATTTATCACGTATTTATGGGGACCAAATGGGGACCAAATCCCCACAAGGTCCCCACAAGGTAATACCAGTAAATCTTTATCTTGTAAATCTTAACTGACATTTTTTGACATTTTTTGAGGAAACAAGTCCCCATAGGAAACAACTTGCAGAAATCATAAAGCATAAATTTTTTTGAAAATCTAAAAATGCAGAATGTCTCCTGTGAGGGCTAAGTTTAGGTGTAGGGTAGGTGTAGGGCAATAGCACATACAGATTTACAGTAATAAAAACCATTACAGTATAAAAACCATTACGCCTATGTCCCCATAAAACATGTCCCCATAAAACATGGAAACCCAACATGTGCGTGCGTGCGTGTGTGTGTGTGTGTGTGTGTGTGTGTGTGTGTGTGTGTGTGTGTGTGTGAGTGTGTGTGTGTGTGTGTGTGTGTGTGTGTGTGTGTGTGTGTGTGTGTGTGTGTGTGTGTGTGTGTGTGTGTGTGTGTGTGTGTGTGTGTGTGTGTGTGTGTGTGTGTGTGTGTGTGTGTGTCTGTGTGTCTGTGTGCGTGCGTGCGTGTGTGTGGTTGCTTACTGACATGCCTCCCACACTTAATATTTTTCTTAATCAGAATTGTCTTGTTTTCAGGTAAAAAGATGCACTTATTTAAGAAGATATGAAGGAGGAGAATATATCTTGATTTGATCCCTTTCTTCATCATATAAACTTGAATGGAGATTGATATATTAATGCTTAAAACAAGATGAGTTTTAAATTGAGTTTTATTACATTATGCAATTTAGTTTTTTTTATGTGAAATCTGATCTAATGTGTTATCATTTTTCTTTGCTCGTGTTTGCTTAGTACAATAACTGTACCTGAGCTTTATTGCTAACTGTATCTTCCAAACATGATCTAAATTGTTCAAAGGTTTAATATTAATATTTCACTTAAGCGGCAGGTGTTTGTCTGGGTTTGCACAGAAAAATATTCATATGGATAAAGCATTATTAAAGTCTGAATTTGTTCGCCCCTGCAGGTGATTTCCATCATCGATGATATTGCACAAATATAACCAGATGTATAAATGGAAAGTAACGAATACAACCTTTGTGAAGAGCACATGTAATTAATACATATTGTTACATACTTTATTGCCTGCTTATATCGCAGTTATGACAAGCTGCAAAGAAAAAAGATTGAAAATAATCTCTCAGCTGTTCAGCATATCTATATATTTATTGTAGTGTATTAAAAGGACACTGATGATTTCATGTAAGGGTTTGCATTATATATGCGCTGAATCCTTTTCTTAAAGAAGAAGCACAGAGCGGTGCAATTTTTCAATAAAATATTGCATTTATAAGGCGTATGGATATATTTCTTAAATGAGAAGAAGGAGCAGAGACTATTGTGATTGTATTCCACTACAATATTCATAACGAAATAAATAGCAAATGACCAATATGAGCAAATACTGGTGTTTTATGAACATACTGGGTCAACGTTAAGAGACAAAATCGCATTTCTATGTAAATACAGCATATTATTGAATGCACAAGATTGATAAACATCAGCATTATTTTTTATGACACGGTTAACATGCAACAGGCAGTAAATTCAATGAAAATTAAATTAAATTATTGAAGTGATCATGGCAGCAGTGATTGTAGTCAGATAATTTGTGTGTAAATAAATGTGACATAATCTGTTAGATTACACATACATTTTTTTGATGCCACATACATTTAAATAGCATAATATTGTACTATTTTTGGCATAAAAATACAATAAGTAGGAAAATATTTACATCCTCACATACCAACAAGTGCCTCATAAAAACAGATTCTTAAAGGGACAGTTCACCCAAAAAACAATACTGTCATCGTTTACTTACCCTTGTGTTGTTCCAAACCTGTACGAGTTCACAAAATATTAACACAAAGGATATTTTGAAGAATGTTTGTAACAAAGCAGTGACTGGGAGCCATTACTTCCATAGTATGGAAAAAATATGCCATGGTCTGTCTGAATACTCTACTCTGATTGACTGGCAGGTGTTGATTAAATTCATTTAACTGCACAGGTTCCAGGTCAGTTTAATCACTGTTCCATATTAATGCGCTGCTTTAATTGATGCACACTAACCAACACGCATCACTCGCTCGCACACACACACACACACACACACATGGAGAGAGTGAGAGAGAGAGAGAGAGAGGTCAAAGATCGCAGATTGTGCTGCACACACACACACACACGGAGAGAGAGAGAGAGAGAGAGAGGTCAAAGATCGCAGATTGTGCTGCACACACACACACACACACACACACGGAGAGAGAGAGAGAGAGAGGTCAAAGATCGCAGATTGTGCTGCACACACACACACACGGAGAGAGAGAGAGAGAGAGAGGTCAAATATTGCAGATTGTGCTGCGCACACACATACGCACACGGGGGGGGGGAGAGAGAGAGAGAGAGAGAGAGAGAGGTCAAAGATCGCAGATTGTGCTGCACACACACACACACACACACACACACACACGGAGAGAGACAGAGAGAGAGAGAGGTCAAATATCACAGATTGTGCTGCACACACACACACGGAGAGAGAGAGAGAGAGATCAAAGATCGCAGATTGTGCTGCGCACACACACACACACAGAGAGAGAGAGAGGAGAGAGAGAGGTCAAAGATCGCAGATTTGCTGCACACAACACACACACGCGGAGAGAGAGAGAGAGAGAGAGAGAGGTCAAAGATCGCAGATTGCGCTGCACACACACACACACGAGAGAGAGAGAGAGAGAGAGAGAGAGAGAGAGGTCAAAGATCGCAGATTGTGCTGCACACACACACACACACACACACACGGAGAGAGAGAGAAAGAGAGAGAGAGAGAGAGGTCAAAGATCGCAGATTGTGATGCACACACACACACACGGAAGAGAAAAGAGAGAGAGAGAGAGAGAGAGAGAGAGAGGTCAAAGATTGCAGATTGTGCTGCACACACACACACACAGGAGAGAGAGAGAGAGAGAGAGAGAAGGTCAAAGATCGCAGATTGTGCTGCACACACACACACACACACACGGCGAGAGAGAGAGAGAGAGAGAGAGAGAGAGAGAGAGAGATCACAGATTGTGCTGCACACACACACACGCGCGCAACGAGGTGATAAAATCACTGTTTTTGAAGTAATTGTTTGGATTTCGCCTAGAGCGTCAAAATGGCGAGAAACGGCCCTACACACAAATGTCATCTCTCTCTCTTTCTCTCTCAATCGACAATTAATTAAAATACATGCTATAATTCATTAAATTAAATGTGCTTAATGCACTATTTAATCTCTGGGTCTGATTTTAGCTGGCAGAATGCTAGCGCTAACGAGCCATAATTGACTAAAATAACCGTAATTTTTACCCTTCCGGTCAAATATTGCGCTGCAAAGAATGTTCTGTATGTATGGCTCTCTCTAAGGTTTAATAGACACAATGAATTGTTGTAATTAAGATTGTTTGGGTGTTTGAATCAAAATCGCAAACTTTTAACGATTACCCGGTCAACTGCATGGCCTGAAAACCTTCACACTTTGAGCTCAAAAATGACTTTAATCTTCAAAACACTTTGAAAGTAAAACATCACTAAGAACTTGTTTCAGATGATCAAAAATCACACACTACAGCACCAGCCTTAATGTTTTAATGAATGTTTTAATAGGACTCGCAGGAACATAAAATACAGTGTGAGGTGGCCACAGCTTCTAAAGACATTCAGTTACTTTTTCTCAGAATCAGAATCAGAATCAGAATGAGCTTTATGGCCAGGTATGTTTACACATACGAGGAATTTGTTATAGTGACAAAGCTCCACAGTGCAACAGAATGACAGCAACGGGACAGGACACAGACAACAAGAACATTATACAAATAGGCAATGTACAAAATTGCAAAAACACTATGCAATACAGACATTCATGTGTGTACAGGTCTGACGTGCAAATTTGAAATGAAAAAATTAAATAACAAATATTATATATGTATGTGTGGTGAATAAATAGTTGTAAAATAGTGTTGTGTGTTCCACGTTAATGTCAGGTGTTCATGAGATGGATTGCTTGGGGGAAGAAACTGTTCCTGTGTCTGGTCGTTCTGGTGCTCAGAGCTCTGTGGCGTCGACCAGACGGCAGCAGTTCAAAGAGGGAGTGTGCTGGATGTGCGGGGTCCAGAGTGATTTTGCCAGCCCTTTTGCTCACTCTGGATAAGTACAGTTCTTGGAGAGGGGGAGGGTTGTACCAACGATTCGCTCAGCAGTCCGGACTACCCTCCGTAGTCTTCTGAGGTCAGATTTGGTAGCTGAGCTGAACCAGACAGTTAATGATGTGCAGAGGACGGATTCAATGATGGCAGAGTAGAACTGTTTCAGCAGCTCCTGTGGTAGGTTGAACTTCCTCAGCTGGCGAAGGAAGTACAACCTCTGCTGGGCCTTTCTCACAATGGAGTCTATGTGAATGTCCCACTTCAGGTCCTGGGAGATGGTGGTGCCAAGGAACCTGAATGACTCCACTGCAGTCACCGTGCTGTTCATGATGGTGAGTGGGGGGAGAGCAGGAGGGTTTCTCCTGAAGTCCACGATCATCTCCACTGTTTTGAGCGTGTTAAGCTCCAGGTTGTTAAGACTGCACCAGACAGCCAGTTCCTTAACCTCCTGTCTGTAGGCAGACTCGTCACCGTCCTGAATGAGGCCGATCAGTGTGGTGTCGTCTGCAAACTTCAGGAGCTTGACAGAGGGGTCTTTAGATGTGCAGTCATTCGTGTAGAGGGAGAAGAGCAGTGGGGAGAGAACGCAGCCCTGAGGGGCTCCAGTGCTGGTGGTGCGGGTGCTGGATGAAATTTTCCCAGCCTCACAAGCTGCTGCCTGTCTATCAGGAAGCTGTTGATCCACTGACAGACGGAGGTAGGGACGGAGAGCTGTGTCAGTTTATTCTGAAGGGTGTCCGGGATGATGGTGTTAAAAGCAGAGCTGAAGTCTACAAATAGGATCCTCACATAAGTCCCTGGTCTGTCCAGATGCTGCAGGGTGAAGTGCAGTCCCATGTTGACTGCATCATCCACAGACCTGTTTGCTCTGTAGGCAAACTGCAGGGGGTCCAGTAAGGGTCCAGTGGAGGCCTTCAGATAAGCCAAAACCAGTCTTTCAAATGATTTCATGACCACAGACGTTAGAGCCACAGGTCTGTAGTCATTAAGTCCAGTAATTTTGGGTTTCTTTGGGACAGGGATGATGGTGGAGCGTTTGAAGCATGAGGGGACTTCGCACAGCTCCAGTGATCTGTTGAAGATCAGTGTGAAAATGGGGGCTAACTGGTCAGCACAGGATTTAAGGCAGGCTGGTGACACACCGTCTGGGCCTGGTGCTTTCCTTCTTTTGTTCTTTATGAAGACTGCCGCACTTCATCTTCACTTATTATCAGTGCAGGTGTGGGGGAGAGGGGGTGCTGGAGGTGTTAATGGTTGTGTGGAGAGGTGTTCAGGGCGGTGTGGGGTGTTTTTTCAAACCTGCAGCAAAAGACATTCAAATCGTCTGCTAGTTGTTGATTCTCCACAGTGCTGGGGGATGGTGTCTTGTAATTTGTAAGTCTTTCATACCTTTCCACACTGAAGCAGAATCACTGGAAGAGAACTGAATCCTTAGCTTGTCAGAATAATTCCTCTTAGCCACCCTGATCTCCTTTTCCAGTGTGTATTTGGCCTGTTTATACAAGACTTTACCCCCATCCTGTAAGCATCTTCTTTGGCCTGACGGAGCTGTCTGAGTTTTGCTGTGAACCATGGTTTGTCGTTGTTGTAGGTTAAACGAGTCCTGGTAGGAATACACATATCTTCACAGAAACTGATATGATGTTACAGTCTCTGTGAGTTCGTCCAAATCGGTGGCAGCAGCTTCAAAAACACTCCAATCAGTGAGGTCAAAACAAGCTTTAAATCTTGCTCTGCTTCAGCAGTCCATCTTTTAACAGTTTTTAATACAGGTTTTTCAGATTTGAGTTTCTGCTGTAGGTTGGTATACGATGAACTAAACAGTGATCAGATAGTCCCAAAGCTGCTCGAGGGACAGAGTGATATGCATCCTTTATCGCTGTGTAACAGTGATCCAATATATTACTGTCTCTGGTGGGACATGTGATGTGCTGTCTGTATTTTGGCAGTTCGCGTGAGAGATTTGCTTTATTAAAGTCACCGAGAATTTACAGAATTTTCTGAATTTACAGAATTTACAGAATTTACAGAATTTACAGAATTTCTGTACACGAAACGACTGGATTGGTCCTTTATGTTCCAGCATATCCTGAGGCTAAAAGACATCGTGTCCTTTGAGATGATTGAGTGTTCAGCAAACATGACTTCTGAGCACAACTGCAGAAATTACCCAGAAACACACTCCCAAAGAACAGTGACATCGTGATAAACTCTATAACCGGAGGGTCAGAGGTTCACCTTTCACAACCTTCAGAGGGAAACAGTGTTTTAATGGCCAGCCATGAGGAGAGAGGCATGAAGAAAGTTTTCATTATTGGGTGCACTATCCTTTTAAGAGTATTTTCCAGCAGGCCGAGAGAAGGTTGTGCACAGCCTTGGGTGTAACGCGTTACTGTAATTAAATTACTTATCCACAAAAAAAGTGTTACTTACTGTTTATTTAATTACAGTTACTTATACAGTACTTCCATTGCATACTGTAAATAATTTAATCCGTTCTAAAATCAATATTGAATTTGAAATCTAATTTTACAGTGTAAAGATCAAATTGAATGCTGCGTCTTTAACCCTCTCTTCTCTTTCAGTTTTTCCTGATTCACAGAGAAACCTTAAATACTCGGATACAGATAAGACTCAAATCAATCGAATCTAAAAAGGGCCTACTTTACTGACAATAACAAAACATTGTGCTTTTGTAAAATAAACAAAACAAGCATGGTGCACTTTCTGCCAGCTACGTCTCCGTGAGCAACTTTCTACGCATCACAAACTGAGCGAATACTAGACACAGAGACATGAGATATATGTCTATAGAAAGCTTGAAGTGTCTACTTTTAAATAAACAAATTAGAATTTGAAAACGAATATTCTCTGATTGTGTAATCCGTATGAAACTAAAGCGAGGTACAGTCTCTTGTGTATAAGGACCTGCTGTTTCCATTGCATTTCTTGTTGGATCTTTATGTTGTGTTTCTCCCAGGTCCTATAAAATAAAATTGAGCAACTATCCACTTGATATCAAATGAATCTTTACATGCAGTGACACATTCAGCGTAAGTCAATGAGGTCCAGTATTGTTAAAATGTCATATTTTGTGTTCCACAGAGGAAAGAAAAGCATTTGGACAGAATTGTTTTTAATGTTTTTTTATGAGTGAACTTCTCTTTAATTGAATTCGTTGTATATGCATGATGTGCAAACATCTTCACTCCCACGTATGAGCATTTTTCCATTAATACTCTTATTATGAAAACCCGTGGTGGTTTATACTGCAGTTGTTCACTTGTATACTTGATGCACAACCTAAAAACATTGTTAATTTAAATGCAATTGGCCTGTTAGTTTTAAAGCTCCTACTTCAAATGCAGTCCTGAGGAGTATTCTAAAGACCATGACCAATGTCAATGTAAATCATGTTAATGCAGCAGTTTCTGATTTGATAACATCCTCAAGAGATTCCCTCATCTAAATCTAGTGTTCCCCATCCATGTTAAACAGTTCCCACACCCATTTTTACAGCCTGTTCTATAATTCATCCTAAATGCCATGACCTTGACTGATTATCACTCGGCTTGCAGCATTTTTTGGCCCACTGGCTGTTGACTTGAGCTGAATTTTAAAATCCCTCGTCCATATTCTGCGGCTTTGACTGCCAGGGTTTGTCAGCAGTGTGTAACGGAGCAGGATCGGACCTCACGAACGCCTTTCTCTTACTGCTCTCTACAGGAGAACAACTGAACACACTTGCTGCAAGGCAAATCTGAGAACACATAAAAGCACTGACCTTCGCTTGCTTCAACAAAAAAAGAATTTGATTAAATGTTGACATGGTTTTTATTTCATTCATTTAGAAAATGATGATTTATGATAGACAACATGACTGCTTGAATTCTGCTGAAGTTTGACTATAATTCAATCACATTGATGAATGTCATCTTCTGGACAGCTCTCATCCATCGCTGCAGGACTTGCTCTGTCATTCAACAGTATTGGAAACTTCAACTGCATTTCTGAAGCTAATAAGTCAGCAAGGTCATGTACAGCAGGTTTGCTCCACCAAGTGGATAAAAGATGTAGTTCTGCTAACTTTAACACGACATGCGACCCTGGAGCACAAAACCAGTCATAAGAGTCCATTTTTAGAAATTGAGATTTATAGATCATCTGAAAGATGAATAAATCATCTTTTCATTGATGTATGGTTGGTTATGATCGGACAATATTTGAAAATCTGGAATCTGAGGGTGCAAAAAAATCTAAATATTGAAGAAAATCACTTTTAAGTTGTTCCAATGAAGTTCTTGGCAATGCATATTACTAATCAAAAATTAAGTTTTGATATATTTACGGTACAAAATATCTTCATGTAACATGATCTTAATATCCTAATGATTTTTGGCATACAATTAAAATTTATAATTTTGACCCATACGATGTATTATAATATACCTGTGCTGCTTATGACTGCTTCTGTGCTCCAGGGACACATATATGACAGTAATACTCCTCTTCAGTAATACCTTAAACTTAACTTAAATATGTTCAATTTGATAAGTTGTTATCTTCTGAAAAATATGCTTGCTATTAAATTACTTAAAAGGTGTGATAAGCTTTGCTCAAGACTGTTATTGAACTATATCTACATTTTATTAAACCTACTGATATTGGCTTATGTTGGCATGCATTACCACATGAAAGATAAACATAAAATATACATACATATAAGCATAAAAAGAAAATATGATAGTGTTATTTGTGCACTTGAGAATAATTTGAGAATAATTGCACTTGAGAATAATAAGGAGGATAGCCCATCGTTTCAGTGACAGCAGAGACACTCGGAGCCTGTGGCAGGGGATTCAGACCATTACGGACTACAACCCCCACCACAGACCTGTGACAGCACCATCCCCCTGCTGAACGAGCTGAATGCCTTCTTTGCTCGCTTTGGAGGCACAAAAACAGCACCACTGCACAGAAGACTACACCTCCTCCGGCGACCAGATGATGACGCTGTCCCCAACAGCGTGAGGAGAATCCCTCAGCAGGATAAATGTACGCAAAGCTCCGGGTCCTGACAACATTCCTGGGCGTGTACTGAGACTGTGCAGTGGAACTCACTGATGTCTTCACAGACATCTTCAACATCTCACTAAGCCTGGCTGTTGTCCCACATGCTTCAAAGCTACCACCATCATTCCAGTCCCAAAGAAGTCATCTCCATCCTGCTTCAATGACTACCGTCCAGTAGCACTCACTCCTATTCTCATGAAGTGCTTTGAACGGTTAGTCATGCAGCACATCAAGTCTGCCCCCCCCCCCCCCCTCCCTGGACCCCTTCCAGTTTGCATATAGGTCAAATCGCTCGACGATGATGCCATCGCCACTGCCCTCCACCCAGCCCTCACACACTTAGACAAAACGGACACGTATGTCAGATTGCTGTTCATAGACTTCAGTTCAGCATTCAACACAATCATCCCTCAACAGCTCATCCATAAACTGGTCCAGCTGGGGCTCAATACATCGCTGTGCAACTGGCTGTTGGACTTTCTGACCGGGAATCGCAGGCAGTACGGGTCGGCAGTAACACATCCAGCACCATCACACACAGACACAGGGGCCCCCAAGGATGTGTGCTGAGCCCCCTCCTCTTCACTCTGCTGACCCACGACTGCACACCGTCACACAACTCCAACCGCTTCATAAAATTTGCGGATGACACAACTGTGGTGGGTCTCATCAGCAACAGAGATGAGACAAACTACAGGAGCGAGGTGAGCCGTCTGGCCGGGTGGTGCAGTGACAACAATCTCTCTCTGAATGTGGAAAGACGAAGGAGATTGTCGTTGACTTCAGGAGAGTGCACTCTTTGCATGCTCCTCTGACCATCAATGGTGCGACCGTGGAGAGAGTGAGCAGCACCAAGTTCCTGGGTGTAAACATCACAGAGGACCTCTCCTGGACCAACAACACTGCGGCACTAGCCAAGAAAGCACAACAGCGTCTCTACTTCCTCCGCAAACTCAGAAGAGCAAGAGCCCCGGCCCCCATCATGTGCACCTTCTACAGAGGCACCATCGAGAGCATTCTGACTAGCTGCATCACTGTGTGGTATGGCGCCTGCAACGCGTCCTGCCGCAAGTCCCTTCAACGGATAGTGAGAGCAGCTGAGAAGATCGTTGGTGTCTCTCTCCCCTCTCTCCAGGACATTTACAACACCCGTCTCACCCGCAAAGCCCTCAGTATTGCAGGTGATCCCCACCCACCCGACACACAACTTATTCAGTCTGCTACCATCAGGGAGGAGACTGAGGAGTCTCCAAGCCAGGACAAACAGACTGAAAGACAGCTTCATCCACCAGGCTGTCAGGAAGCTGAACTCCCTCCCGTCCTTGCCCCCCCCCCTCTCTTACCCCACGAATCACTGAACTCTGACCCCCACCCCACCACCACCACCCAACACACACACACACAACACACACACACTCACACTGAGACTAGCACCAGTCACTGACCTCATTCAACTACTTCTTTCTGACAGTCTGAAAAATAAAGACTGCTCCTTGTCACTTTAATAGTCTTGATAAGCTCTTTGCACTACACCATTTATATTCTGCACTGTTTGTTTATTTCACTGATTTGCACTATCTGCCATGTGCCTTATGCCACTTTATCCATTTTTTATATTATTTTTTATTTTTTTATTTTTTTTTTTTTTTTATACTTTTTTTTCCTACATGTCCTTATTTGTATATTGTAATAGTTGCATTTTTCTGTATGTATGTGTGTATATATATATATATATGTATATGTATATATATATATTGATTTGTACTTATCTGTATTTTTGTGTTCTACTGTTAGTGTTTAGTGTTATCTGTATCCACCAGGGAGTAAGAGAGTAACGCAATTTCAATTCTCTGTATGTATGTACGGTACATGTGGCAGAATTGACAATAAAGCTGACTTTGACTTTGACTTTGACTTTAAAACAACATCAATGGAGCTTCATCTGTAAATCTTACAAATCACTAGATGGCACTGTAGTCGTGCTTGAAGACATGAAGACACAAAGCACAAGACACTTCTCTTTAAAGGGATACGCCAGCCCAAAATTGGGTCATGTGTCGTGAATCACTCACCCACATGTCGTTCCAAACCCATAAAAGCTTTGTTTGTCTTCGGAAAACACATTTTAAGATATTTTGGATGAAAACCGGGAGGCTTGTGACTGTCCCATTGACTGCCAAGTAATTAACACTGTCAAGGTCCAAAAAAGTATGAAAGACATCATCAAAATAGTCCATCTGCCATCAGTCTTTCATACTTTTCTGGACCTTGACAGTCTTAATTACTTGGCAGCCAATGGGACAGTCACAAGTTTTCATCCAAAATATCTTCAATTGTGTTCCGAACGGGTTTGGAACGACATGCGGGTAAGTTATTAATGACAATATTTTCATTTTGGGGTGGTGTATCCCTTTAAGGGAAAATTAGACTTTTATGAATTATGCAATTAGATGTAAACACATAAATACAAACTCACATATTCTCACAAGTGACAGAAAGAGAAACAGAAAGAGAAAGAAAAAGAAAGAAAGAGAGAGAGAGAAAGAGAGAGAGATAGAGAGAGAAAGAAAGAAAGAAAGAGAGAGAGAAGAGAGAGACACTTTCTGATGATGTGTCCCAAATATCTCCATGTGAGGGAAACATTTCTCCCCAGATTTAAAGCCCTGATCCCTTCATTTACAGAGCTCAGTGATTCTGAGAAAATGCCCTTCTTACTCGGAGAAGATGAGAACACAGCTGCACTCGCTGCTAAATATGTGTTAACCATTCATAATGTTAGATGTTCAACATGATTCACTTGATACTGACCAACTTGATCTTTTCATGTATTTAGAATGATTTTGATTTTATTTATTATTTATGTTGTTATTTATTTACCTATGTTACTCTATGTTATTGTTGTATATACTGTATATATATTATTGCTTTGGCAACATTGTGCTACGCAGTCATGCTAATAAAGCTTATTTGAATTTGAATTTTGAGAGAGAGAGAGAGAGAGAGAGAGAGAGAGAGAGAGACTTTTTACTTTTAAGTCTCTTTTATTTACTAAACAAAATATATATATACTTAAAAAAAACATTTTTTTTTTTACAAATTCAAAAATACATCATGAGAAATATATTTTAAAGAGAGAGAGAGAGATAGAGAGAGAAGAGAGAGAGAGAGAGAAGAGAGAGAGAGAGAAGAAAGAGAGAGAGAGAGAGAAGAAAGAGAGAGAGAGAGAGATAGAAAGAAAGAGAGAGGAGAGAGAGAGAGAGAGAGAGAGAAGAGAGAGAGAGAGAGAGAGAGAAGAGAGAGAGAGAGAGAGAAAGAAAAAAGAAAGAAAGAAAAGAAAGAAAGAAAGAAAGAAAGAAAGAAAGAAAGAAAGAAAGAATGAAAGAAAGAAAGAAAGAAAGAAAGAAAGAAAGAAAGAAAGAAAGAAAGAAAGAAAGAAAGAAAGAAAGAAAGAAAGAAAGTTTTGAGCAGTGGTCAGTCACAACACAGCATTCTCTCTCATGTCTTACTGCTTAAATTATATAGAGAACCTTTCTATAATATTTCAAGGACTCCTGATCCTAATGGCCCCTGTTCTTCCAATAATTTCCTGTTACAACTGTACTTTTGTGAAATAAATATGACCAAAATAAATCAAATCATAATTAAAATTTGGCTAGCTTCCAAATTCCAAAGCTGAAACACTATGTTAATTTCACTAATAAAGTGTGACCGATAGACAATCGCTTGAATATGAAATGAAGTATGAATATGAGAGTGTTTTGGGGGTTGGGTCAGGCTTTAGAAGAAGGTGCACAGCATCAGGTAATGAGACAATACCTCACGAAAACAAACACAAAGCACTCGTCTGCACTGTAGAAGCACATTCAACATGCTCTAATCCCTTTGGCTAGAGTTGCTGACACTGGCTAACCCTTTAGAATAGGCCCTCTGTCATGATGGGGGAAGTCTTACCAACCAGTCCATGTGCAGCGACACCATACGTGCTTTAAAGAAACCAATCCAAAACATACCCACATCGCTGAGAGGAACAGGTCAGTGGACACAGGTATGTTTTTATACATTGAATAGTTGTCAAGTATCAGTTCAGAACGTGATGTTTAGAAATGTATTAGTCTAAAAAAACTGCAGTATGCTTTCTGATAAAAATGATGGGTTTCAGTTTATTTTGATGGTCCCTTTGACTACAGATACTGTTGAAACTACGTATCTACTACCTCTCATTAGAGTATAGTACAGTATTAGTAGACTGTTAGGGTTATGGGTAGAATAAGGTGACATGTAGTCACTTATAGTCAGTTTATTATCTGTTGGGACACCATCACTATAAAGAGTTAGACGATATTAAGCAGACAGTCAAATAATACTCTAATGAGAGTTAGTTGACACGTAGGAACACATTTACTTATACACTGTAAAAAAAAATATAATTGAGAAAACTTAAAAGTTTTAGTGAATTTTTCTCAACTTTTATTTTGTATAAACTGAAAACAACAAGTTGAGATAACTCAAAAATCTGCTTAAGCTGGTTGCTTTAAACTTTTAAGTTTTCTCAACTTTTGATTTTTTTACAGTGTAGTCAACAGAATGCTCAAAAAGGGACCGTCAAAATAAAGTGTTACCAAATTAATGCCATTTTTTTTTTATTTATATATTTATTTAATCAATTGTCCCCCTAAATAAATTGAGACTATTTGCATATCAGCTTTCTTTAACAGAATATTGTCTCTGTTTGGAGCAAAGCAGTTCATTTCAAATGTTAAAGTATATTTTATCACCTGCAGTCAATCCTTGGGAATTAAAAAAGGAAGAAAACATGATTGAAGGCGATCGAGACCTTTCAGCTGTGATTCAGGAGCTCTGGGACAAAGACGTCAATCGGCTCAGACCTGGGATAGATTATCGCATATCTCTGCAGGTAATTATCACATGTTCCCTGTCTGAATTTTATTACAGGTTCACTAGAAATAGATCAATGATAAATAGTTAACACCTGCTTTCTGTTACATCCTTTACATTTGACTCTAATAAAGTGCCAAACGCGTGTTTGTTGACCTAAGGTCATAAGGTCAGAGAGAGCAAACATTGTTCTTCAGTGCTGTTTAGAAAACCATTCACAGCACACGTTTGGGTATTACTGCCGAATGTAAATGCTTACTATACCGTTAATGATAGAGTAATTATATGGGCATCACGTTACAATAAAGTGCATTAGTTAACATTAATTAACAACATTAATAAACATGAACAATACATCTACAGCATTTACTAATGCATTATTAAAATCACAAGTCGTGTTTGTTAACATTAGTAAATGCACTAACATGAATAAACAATGAATGACTGTATTTGCATTAACTAACATTAATAAATGCATTGTTCATACATTAACTAATGTTAACAAATTACACCTTATTGTAAAGTGTTACTATTATATGATATAATCACAACTATTGACTGCAATAATAATGAAAGTTTATTAACTGTATCTGTACTTACTGATCATGTTAACATACACAACTTTTTCTGATTAAAGTCCATATTCTGGTTAAACCTCTATTCTGGTATTTACATACCCTGAATTGAAACTCAGGTTTGGTGATAAGCTAAGGTTATGGCAGGCATGCTTGATAAAGACCTTTTTGGGAGTTCCTCGAGATCTGTTTTGTGTCGCAGGGCAAAGCGGGGGATCTGGCGGGTTTAGCCGATGACAACGACAGAGCAGGCCTGCCTTTGTTCACATTCGTTGACGAAAACATTTTCAAAAAGGAGACTTTCCAGGGTAAGAAATGAGCTGATATGTAACATTTTGTTTATTTAAAGGTAGACTGTGGAAGACTTTTCCGTTCCTGAAAAAAATACGAGTCCAAAGACAATCTGGTGTTTTAAACCGTGTTCTTGCCCCTTCCACACATAACTGATATAGTGACCTCATCCCATTCATTTTTAATGAGCGCTTGAGACTTTCGGTGAGGAGTTTAACTTTATGCAAATGAGGAGCGACTCTCTGGTGGTGATAGCAGATGGCAGACTCTGAATCAAATGAACCAATAACAAAATGATGCACACAAAACAGCATTATTATTATTCATTTTTCATTTGCAGGGCTTCTTTTGTGTGTTTTATGGAGGATTTGGCTAATCAGTCCAATAAAAGACTATTAATGGGGTCATGACATGGATTTTTATTATTATTTAAATATGCTCCTTGAGGTTTACATATAATGTAATAACGTATTTTGCCCAAAAAACAAAAACAAATGTATTAATATGTGTAAAAAATGATCATTTTCAACCCTCTCTCTGAAACGATCTGTTTTTAAGGGGCGTGTCCTTTAAGTGGTCAGCCGCTGTTATGATTGGCTGACGTCACTGCATATGAAACAGTATCAACGCATCTCATTATTGCATGTTATTCTCTGTGCCTCGATTACAAAACAAAATCATTAAAATAAACTCTCCACTTGTTCCTTCCGCTGAGATCCTTCTGATATCTGTACTAAGCTGTTTAAACCAAACGCGTCGATCTTTCACTGCATTTGTCCTGACGACAGACTCATATCTGTAACTATATCCAGCGTAGACCAGATTTATATTTGATTCTGACAACCGTTAGCGACTGAAACGCCGATGGGCGGGCCTATGCTGAGAAGAAGACTATTGGTCGATGTCTTGCTCTGGGGCGTTGTTTATGCAAATGTTTGAGCCCAGGTGAAGTCATCTTGCCCCTCGGATCCAAACGAGCCGTTTTTGGAGCTTGATTAAATAAATGCTTTGTTTATAATGAGAAGTTTAATTTAAGCTATTAAACTTTCAGGATGTTTTAATGATGCAAAGACTCTTATATTCCAAGGCTAATTTGATTTCTCATGACCCTTTAACTACTATAATATTTAGCAGATCTGTTATCAGGTGAACATTTAGGCACAGGTTTAATTAAGATTTCTTCCTTGCGGTGAACCACTGAAATTATGAAAAGTTTGACTCTGGAGCACAAAAGCAGTCATAAGCAGCACAGCTATATTTGTAGCAATAACCAACAATACATTGTATGGGTCAAAATTATACATTTTTATTTTATGCCAAAAATCATTAGGATATTAAGATCATGTTCCATGAAGATATTTTGTACTGTATATATATCAAAACGTAATTATTGATTATTAATATGCATTGCTAAGAATTAATTTGAACAACTTTAACAAAGATTTTCTCAATATTTAGATTTTTTTGCACCCTCAGATTCCATATTTTCAAATATTGTCCTATCACAACAAACCATACATCAATGGAAAATATTATTTGGAGAAATTGACCCTTATGACTGGTTTTGTGCTCCAGGGTCACATACACAGCAATCACATGCAACTGTTGGGAGCACAGATCTCTACAATCTACCTTTCAGGATCAGTAACATCATAAATATTATAACACTTGCTGCTTGATGGTTAATTCTTCTCTAAGAAAATATGACAAACATAAAGAGCAACTACAGATTTAGAAAACTGATCAGATCCTGCAGGGCTCGGTGCATCTAATATGTCACGACAGGATTGAAAATAACATGAATCTAAACAAGTTTAGAGATAAATATTTGCATATGTGTCATTTCAGCTTTTATCTCACTTCTGGATAACTATGTAAGTGATACTGGTGAACCGGAGATCGTCACACCGGAGGAAGAACTGGAAAATCACAAGTTCCTGGATTCAATCCTAAAGACCCCCGCTATGAAGGTCAGAACATGATTGATTACTGATCAGCTATGGCAAGCCATTTGGACTTTTATTCATTCTCGAGATATTAATTTTTGATATCAACAATGTAATTGTCACGTGACAGTGTTAGTTTCTGATAACTGAACGTGTATTTCTGATATCAACAATTGGGAGAGTAATTGTTGATATCAAGAATAGACATTTAAGAATTGTATTTATGATATGTGAAATTGGAATTTCAACTAGTAAGAATTATTGATATCAACAATTAAATTTGAATGGCAGCTTATGGTGAGATTTAACAAGTGAAAACACAATTACAGATATCAACTATTTAATTCTTGATATAGTTTTGTGGTATATGAGACTCAAAAGGTTTGGTAAACTGTAAAATGTGCGGTTGCATGTTTTACATGATCCCTTACCAGTTGTGTAAGATACAGTGCTGGATAGTAATTGTATATTTCCTAATATTAGCTGGCCCACAGATATCTGGCGGGGAAGCATCTCTCTCCAGACGACACCGCAGACTTCAAGAAGCAGCTCTATCGCATTTGGTTTGAGCTGTACGCCAGGAGAGGATCCAGTAAGTGAGTACAGAGGATTCACGACAACACAAAAACCTAATATCAGCATTCAGTCGTAGCTTTGTATGTGGCATGTAAGAACCATCTCTTTAAGACCAATTCTATTTACATGCATTCATTTAGCAGACGCTTTTATCCAAAGTGACTTACAAACGAAGACATTATAGAAGCAATTAAAACCAACAAAAGAGCAACAATACACAAGTCTCGGTTATCCTAACGCAGAACACGCAGCAAGGCTTTTATTATATAATAAATAAAAGAAAACCGATAGAATACAAAAAGATTAGCTAGTGTTAGTTTTTTCAAGAATAGAATTATAATACACAGGAATTTATAACAACTATTACAAATTATTCTCAGTAATTTTAATAAAGCTGACATCAAATGAAAAACATGAATGAAAAATACAAATTAACTGAATTAAATTAGCATAAACGGATACAATTACGTAAATGCTGTAAAAATTGACAATTTATTATTTTAAAAATAAAATGTTTTCTGTTAAATTGACAAATAGGCATACTTCAAATTTAAGTTAAGTATTAAAAATGAAGATAAATTTTGCTAAATATTTATTGAAATAATATATATCTTTAATTATTTATAGAATGAAATGCATTGCTGTTTAATTTTTTGTCTCTTATGCTTACTCAGACTCCAATTATTTGATAAAAAATACAGTAAAATTGTGACATATTATTACAATTTAAAATAACTGTTTTCTGTGTGAATATATTGTAAGATGTAATTTATTTCTGTGACGCAGCGCTGTATTTCCAGCATCATTACTCCAGTCGTCAGTGTCACATGATCTTCAGAAATCATAATCATATGCTGATTTGCTGCAGATGTATTGTGTGCATAGATGTGTGAAGTGTGTTACTAAATTCTAAAAAGAATGTTTAAATGTATTCCTATTATGATGTAAATATTTAAACATTCCAAGAATGTCTCAAATATTTTCCACATTTCTATTTTTATTGTGTGTGTGTTCTCTGACTCGCTGACCACATTAATTCAACTCAACTCTATAGAAGCTCCTGGCGTGCCGGTATTTCAACGCCACGGCCCCAAACATCTCTTCAAGCATGCATTTTATAGAAGCATAAACCGAAATAAGGTTATTTTAGTCTAAAATGAGAACATACTGTGAGAGAAAGACCTCCCTCTCTGTTATGACAGTAGCATGAGTATGAAAACATGTGTCTCATTGCTGGCAAAACAACATTAAATATGTTAACATAATTAAATATGCATATATCAATTAAGTTCAAATTGCATGAACCACTTTCTCTCACAGAGCAAGGTTTAGTTGCACTAACAGTGTCTGTTCAGAAGATCTAAACATAACTTCATGAGCATTAAAATCTGTCTTTCTGCGCTGTAAATATCATTTCATATGTTAGAAACATCTTTTATGTGGGCATTTATTCCTTCACACTATATGAATTATTGATATCAACAATTCAATTTTAAAATTCTAATTCTTGATATCAGGAATTAGATTTATAGTAACAATGTCAATTTTTGATATCTGTAATTTACAATTAAATGTCACCATAGACTGCCATTCAAATTTAATTGTTGATATCAATAATTAATTTCTTACTGCATATCATAAATACAAATATTACTAGTAAAAATGTCTATTCTTGATGTCAACAATAAAATGTCACTTATGACAATGTTCATTTCTGATATCTACAATTGGGAGGGTAATTTCTGAAATCAAGACTATACATTTTCACTAGTAATATTTGTATTTATGATATGCAGTAAGAAATTAATTATAGAATCAATAATTAAA
>CM049812.1:16422215-16424715 GCA_027422405.1 Ptychobarbus kaznakovi | reverse complement strand
TGTGTGGTGTGTGGTGTGTGTGTGTGTGGTGTGTGTGTGTGTGTGTTGTGTGTGTGTGTGTGTGTGTGTGTGTGGTGTGTGTTGTGTGTTTGTGGGGTTGTGTGTGTGTGTGTGTGTGTGTGTGTGTGTGTGTGTGTTGTGTGGGTGTGTGTGTGAGATTGAACAGCTGGTTCAGTAACTGCTTGCACCCAAAGACAGATCCGTTCACGTGTCCACAGCTCAATGACGATGTGAATCTTGAATCCAGTCGACGTGCCTTGCTACAGATGCTGGTGTGACGAACAGCACGCTGTGGTCTAGTTTTCTACATTCAGAGCGTTTTTAACCATTGAAGATTTTTACAGATGATCTGTCCAGCACTTTCTTTAAAGACGCTTCTTTGTCCAGAGCCTATTTTCAAAGATGAATGTTTTTGTGGATTCTGAGGCGCTTCATGATGAATTATGACTGCTGTTATTGTGTCAGATGCACATGTTTAATACTGGACTCGCTTGTAAACTGAAATGTCTGGTGTGTTATTGCCTTTATGAATGTTCAGTCGTGTGTGTGTGTGTGGAATATGATTGTATTGACCGGTAATAACTCTGGGAATGCTAGTATTTTTACAGTCAGTACTGATGCATTAAAATGCTTCTGCCACCATTTAAACTGCTCGTCATAAATTATTAATAATGCACAGACAATTCTGTGTTTTTTCTTTTTTAGTTGCATCACTCATTTCAAGTTTGAATCGTGCGGTCATAGAAAAACCTTCAATCTTTTCCTTCTTTAGTACATGTATTATTGTGTAACACTGTGTGTGTGTCGGGGGGGAGAGTGTGTGTGTGTGTGTGTGTGTGTGTAGAGAGAGAGAGCGTGTGTGTGTGTGTGTGTGTGTGTGTGTGTGCCAGTCGAAGCGTTCCAGTGGCGTTACATGACATCGATAGTCCGGAAGTGGCATTTGATCGACGCGCGTTCTGATTAATCAAAATCGAGGACGCGGCCTCGGAGCCCCGCCTTGGTCGGAAACTAACCAATGGGCTTTCAAATCTAGAATTTCCGGTTTCTGGCAGGACATGGTGTGTACAATGGGCTCGACTGTTGCTCGGTAGTTTGTAGTTTCTTCGGCGGAGTCGCGGGATCTTTAGCGAAGCTTTGCGGAGATTCTCGTTCGTCTCTTCGGAACGCGTCGAGTTTGACAGCAAGCTGCTCCCTGAAGCGCCCGTCATGAACGGGTTCAGCACGGAGGAGGACAGCCACGACGCGCCGCCCGCGCCGCCCTTCTTCGGCCAGAGCTGCTGTCTGATCGAGGACGGGGAGCGTTGCGGCCGCGCGGCGGGGAACGCGTCCTTCAGCAAGCGCATCCAGAAGAGCATCTCCCAGAGGAAGCTGAAGCTGGACATCGACAAGAGCGTGAGTGTGTGTGTGTGTGTGTGTGTGTGTGTGTGTGTGTGTGTGTGTGTGTGTGTGTGTGTGTGTGTGTGTGTGTGTGTGTGTGTGTGCGCGCGCGTGTGGTATCCTGATCTGAAGCGTTGTGTTGTGACGCACGCGCTTCCTGACAGCTTCTGCTTTACTCTTCATCATCTGCTTGTCAAATGTAAATTCTCATTCTCTTTTCAAACGTGATCCTGGAGCACAAAACCAGTCACAAGGGTGCATTTTGTGAAATTGAGATTCATGCATCATCTGATAGCTGAATAAATAATCTTTCCATTGATGTATGGTTTGGACAATATTTCAAAAATCTGGAATCTGAGGGTGCAAAAAAATCTGAATATTGAGAAAATCATCTTTAAAGTTGTTCAAATTAAGTTCGTAGCAATGCATATTACTAATCAAATTAAGTTTTGATATATTTACGCTAGAAATATTTACATGAAACATGATCTTAATATCTAATGATTTTTGGCATAAAATAAAAATATATAATTTTGATCCATACGATGTATTGTTGGCTATTGCTACAAATATAGCTGTGCTGCTTATGACTGCGTCTGTGCTCCAGGGACACACACACTCGCTGGGCACTTTATTAGGTACACCTTGCTAGTACCAGGTTGGACCCCTTTTGTCTTAAGAACTGCATTAATTCTTCGTGGCATTGATTCAACAAGGTGTTGGAAACATTCCTCAGAGATTTTTTTGGTACATATTGTCATGATAGCATCACCTGCTGCAGATTTGTCGTCTGCACATCCATGATGCGAATCTCTCGTTCCACCACATCCCAAAGGTGCTCTATTGGATTGAGATCTGGTGACTGTGGAGGTCATTTGAGTAATGTGAACTCATTGTCATGTTCAAGAAACCAGTCTGAGATGATTTGATCTTTGTGACACGGTGCGTTATCCTGCTGGAAGTACATCAGAAGATGGTACACTGTAGTCATAAAGAGATGGACATGATCAGAAACAATACTCCGGTGGGCTGTGGTTTCTAACGATGTTCAATTGGTACTAAGGTGCCCAAAGTGTGCCAAGAAAATACCCCCCACACCATTACACCCCCACCACCAGCCTGA
>CM049812.1:16339715-16417215 GCA_027422405.1 Ptychobarbus kaznakovi | reverse complement strand
TGTCTTTCTTTCTTCTTCCAGACCGTGAGCCGTCATTTCCGTAATATTCCAGTCAATGAGAAGGAGACGCTCACGTACTTTATTTATATGGTGAAGAGCAGTAAAAGCCGGCTGGACCAGAAATCAGACGGGAGCAAACAAGTGGAATGAGCTTGTGGAGCGGCAGAAGCTCATTATTTATGACTCTACTATTCCTCTCTGAATACTTGCTGTGTTTGTGTGCATACGGGAGTCACTATGATGATGTGCCAAGCCCAGAGTAACACCAAGAACCGCCGGCGTCTCTGATGTTCAGCAAGGACCCGATTGAAAGCATGACCGAGACTGAATGACTCTCTCTGGTGTCAGGTGTTTTGTGCTGTTCACACTTATTCTGAAGCAGCTCGTGCTTTTGTGTTTGGTTTCGTTTGTGTTCATCTGCTCTGTGACACAAACATGTTTCTGCTTTTATATGACTGCTCTATATAGCATTATTTTTAGATTGTAATGTTAGTTTTCTTGCTTCCTTTGTTTGGAATAATTCGTCTAAATACAGTTCTTGTGGCACTATACTAATGTTTGGATTGATTGTGTGTAAATGTCATGCTTAAGTTGTAAAATCAGGTTATATTTCAGGATATCAGAAGAATGAATGTCGCTAAACACAAATATGAGCAAAATTGAGCAAACTTAAATAATTTAGCCAACCAGCTAAAATGGATAGTTCTCTCAACTTTTTGTTGTGTAAACTTAAAATAAGTTGAGAGAAGTTAAAAACCTGTTAAAAAATACGTTGAGAGAAGTTAAAAATCAGTTAAAATATAAGTTGAGAGAAGTCAGAAATGTGTTAAAAAATAAGTTGAGAGAACTCAGGAATGTGTTAAAAAATAAGTTGAGAGAACTCAGAAATGTGTTAAATAAGTTGAGAGAAGTCAGAAATGTGTTAAAAAATAAGTTGAGAGAACTCAGAAATTTGTTACAAAATAAGTTGAGAGAAGTTAAAATATAAGTTGAGAGAACTCAGGAATGTGTTACAAAATAAGTTGAGAGAACTCAGGAATGTGTTACAAAATAAGTTGAGAGAACTCAGGAATGTGTTACAAAATAAGTTGAGAGAACTCAGGAATGTGTTACAAAATAAGTTGAGAGAACTCAGGAATGTGTTACAAAATAAGTTGAGAGAACTCAGGAATGTGTTACAAAATAAGTTAAGAGAACTCAGGAATGTGTTAAAAAATAAGTTGAGAGAACTCAGGAATGTGTTAAAAAATAAGTTGAGAGAACTCAGAAATGTGTTAAAAAATAAGTTGAGAGAACTCAGGAATGTGTTAAAAAATAAGTTGAGAGAACTCAGAAATGTGTTAAAACATAAGTTGAGAGAAGTCAGAAATGTGTTAAAAAATAAGTTGAGAGAAGTTAGAAATGTGTTAAAAAATAAGTTGAGAGAAGTCAGAAATGTGTTAAAAAATAAGTTGAGAGAACTCAGAAATGTGTTAAAAAATAAGTTGAGAGAACACAGAAATGTGTTAAAAAATAAGTTGAGAGAACACAGAAATGTGTTAAAAAATAAGTTGAGAGAACACAGAAATTTGTTAAAAAATAAGTTGAGAGAAGTTAAAATATAAGTTGAGAGAACTCAGGAATGTGTTAAAAAATAAGTTGAGAGAACTCAGGAATGTGTTACAAAATAAGTTAAGAGAACTCAGGAATGTGTTAAAAAATAAGTTGAGAGAAGTTAAAATATAAGTTGAGAGAACTCAGGAATGTGTTAAAAAATAAGTTGAGAGAACTCAGAAATGTGTTAAAAAATAAGTTGAGAGAACTCAGGAATGTGTTAAAAAATAAGTTGAGAGAACTCAGAAATGTGTTAAAACATAAGTTGAGAGAAGTCAGAAATGTGTTAAAAAATAAGTTGAGAGAAGTCAGAAATGTGTTAAAAAATAAGTTGAGAGAACTCAGAAATGTGTTAAAACATAAGTTGAGAGAAGTCAGAAATGTGTTAAAAAATAAGTTGAGAGAAGTCAGAAATGTGTTAAAAAATAAGTTGAGAGAAGTCAGAAATGTGTTAAAAAATAAGTTGAGAGAACTCAGAAATGTGTTAAAAAATAAGTTGAGAGAACACAGAAATGTGTTAAAAAATAAGTTGAGAGAACACAGAAATGTGTTAAAAAATAAGTTGAGAGAACACAGAAATTTGTTAAAAAATAAGTTGAGAGAAGTTAAAATATAAGTTGAGAGAACTCAGGAATGTGTTAAAAAATAAGTTGAGAGAAGTCAGAAATGTGTTAAAATATAAGTTGAGAGAACTCAGGAATGTGTTAAAAAATAAGTTGAGAGAAGTCAGAAATGTGTTAAAACATAAGTTGAGAGAAGTCAGAAATGTGTTAAAAAATAAGTTGAGAGAAGTCAGAAATGTGTTAAAAAATAAGTTGAGAGAAGTCAGAAATGTGTTAAAACATAAGTTGAGAGAAGTCAGAAATGTGTTAAAAAATAAGTTGAGAGAAGTCAGAAATGTGTTAAAAAATAAGTTGAGAGAAGTCAGAAATGTGTTAAAAAATAAGTTGAGAGAACTCAGAAATTTGTTACAAAATAAGTTGAGAGAACACAGAAATGTGTTAAAAAATAAGTGAAGTCAGGAATGTGTTAAAACATAAGTTGAGAGAAGTCAGGAATGTGTTAAAAAATAAGTTGAGAGAACTCAGGAATGTGTTAAAAAATAAGTTGAGAGAACTCAGGAATGTTACAAAATAAGTTGAGAGAACTCAGGAATGTGTTAAAAAATAAGTTGAGCGAACTCAGAAATGTGTTAAAAAATAAGTTGAGAGAACTCAGAAATGTGTTAAAAAATAAGTTGAGAGAACTCAGAAATGTGCTAAAAATAAGTTGATTGGCATAGACCCGCGCTCGCACCATCTTACCCTCAGATTTTCCTGTTGAAGAGAGAGCGTGAGGAGCTTGGCAGCAAACGCAGCGTCTCGTTCCCTACTCAGAGAACATGGGTTACACAAGTAACCCGAGACTTTCTCTTTCATAGGTTCACTCAACGCTGCGTAGCTTTACTCAGTGGGAACGATATACCGCACACACCAAGCTAACACACTGCCAGATCTGACCCAATACAGACCAGAACACCAAAACACAGCTGGCTCAAACAGAAAGAACCTGGGAGCCAGGAGCTGTGTTCACATCAAGATAATAGAACAAATGTCCTCCAGGGGAACCCCTCTAAACAAAGCCTGAGAGGAGGCCACCCCTCTGGTGGAATGAGCTCTGATGTCCAGAGGTGAAGGCAGACCAAGCACCTCATAGACAATGGAATAGCATCCCTAACCCAGTGGGATATTGTGTGTTTAGACGCGGCTAGCCCTTTGTGGCCTGTACCAAAACACACCAACAGCTGTAGGGATTACGCCACTGGCTGGAACGGTCCACATACATCTTCAGGGCTCTGACAGGGCAGAGCAGATGAAGATCATCGCCCTCACTCAAAGAGGAGGGAGAGAAATCCTGCAGCACTACTACCGGTGAACGAAAAGACAAAGAGAGAACTTAGGGGATATAACCAGGCCTAGGTCAAAAGTGCCGTGACCAGACCCGGAGCAAACTCTGAGCAGGACTCGCTGATAGACAGAGCCTGCAGATCTCCCACACGCTTAAACAAGGCCAACGCCAACAAAAGAGTAACCTTTTGAGTCCGAATCCTCACGGGAGCTAACTCTAGAGGAGGCTCCAGAAACCCCTTCAGGACAGCAGAAAGGTCCCAAGAAGGGAAACTAGGTGGCCTGAATCGCTTAACCTCACGCATAAAGGAGGAAGGACACCAAATGATGTCTACCCAGCGGGACACTGTCCGATTCCCTTCGAGCAGTGATAGCCACAACGTAGACTATCAGGGTGGTAGCGGCCGCTCCAGCCAAAAACGTATCTTGTAGGAACTCCGGCACTGAACCAACCGGGCAGCTAACTGGGTCCACAGCATGAACCAAGCACCAGGATTTGAAAACCTTCCATTTGGAGGAGTAGAGGCTCCTAGTGGAAAGGGCCCTGGTGCTCAGAGCTCTGTAGCGTTCGACTAGATGGGGTAACAGGTCAAAGAGGGGGGGTGCTGGATGTGAGGGTCCAGAGTGATTTTAACAGCCCTTTTGCTCACTCTGGATGAGTACAGTTCTTGGAGAGTGGGGAGGGTTGTACTAATGATTCGTTCGGCAGTCCGGACTACCCTCCGTGGTCTTCTGAGGTCAGATTTGAAAGCTGAGCTGAACCAGACACTTATTGATGCGCAGAAGACGGATTCAATGATGGTGGAGTAGAACTGTATCAGCAGCTCCTGTGGTAGGTTAAACGAATCGGCTTAACAGAAGTCGTTTGAATGAATCGGTTGATTAAATGATTCAGTGATTCACTCCTTAATATGAATCAGCCGTTTGAATGAATTGGTTGATCAAATGATTCAGTGATTCACTCATTAATATGAATCAGCCGTTTGAATGAATCGGTTGATTAAATGATTCAGTGATTCACTCATTAATATGAATCAGCCGTTTGAATGAATCGGTTGATTAAATGATTCAGTGATTCACTCATTAATATGAATCAGCCGTTTGAATGAATCGGTTGATTAAATGATTCAGTGAGTCACTCCTTAATATGAATCAGCCGTTTGAATGAATCGGTTGATTAAATGATTCATTGATTCACTCATTAATATGAATCAGCCGTTTCAATGAATCGGTTGAATCTCAAGGACTCATTCATTAACAGTCACTTGTCTGTTTACTGGCGGTTTTAATTTCACATTTCAAATTTTTTTTCATGTTTGAAATCATTTTAGATATTGGTATTCAATGTGTTTAAAATAAAGCATTATGTATGCATCTGTAACTGCAGGTTAAATGCATCCATGTCTCCTGTGAGATATATTAAATTGGTAAATATCATTTCAGATGCAGATTCCAGAAATGCTTTCTTATGTTGGAATGAAAGACACTAAGTACTGTGTATGAATATATATATATATATATGTGGTCCTTTTCCATTTTAAGTGCACGCACTTGTACTTTTACTTTCAATAGGCTACCTAAGTGCGTTTAATATAAAAAAAAATATGATAATTTTCATACTTACGTACAACAAGTATCACATACTTTCATACTTTTACTCTAATAAAAGAAATAATCTAAATAGTGAGTAATTTTCTGCTAAGATATCTACTTTTACTTGATTATGGCTTTCAGGTTCTTTACACCGCTGCATTCATGATATCAATTATTATTTCAGCGAGTGGAAACGGAATGGTTGATATCAATAATTAATATGCTGGAATGATTAAAAGAACATTGCAGTGTTTTAATATTTCTGGTGACGTTTATGTAATATCCCAACAACAATATTTTTTGGGGGGGAGGGTGAAATACGTTATAAATAGGCTTCAGATAGCGCCTGAAATACTCTTTCATGTTTCACATGCGAAGGAAAGACACGACTGCGTGTTCAGTTTTGGGTGAACTGTCCCTTTAAGTAGAATGAAGCAGCGGAAGTTGTCATCGTGCCGCCGGATGTGAGAGCGTTACTGCGACGAAACCATGGGACGAGAGTCGAGGTAAATAATTCCGTGTTTATTCAGCTTATATTTTAAACGTTTTGATGAGGTTTTTATTAAAGCTGACAATCAATCATTATGAAGGTGTTATGCGCTCTTAAACAGAGACGTAAAGACTGTGTTTGAGTCAGATTGAGCTTCAACTCGAACAATTAACGTTACTGAGCTAACTAACGTTAACGAACTAATATTAGCTGCGCGCGTGCGTGCGTGCGTGCGTGCGTGCGTGCGAGTGAGTGTGTGTGTGAGAGCGAGCGAGAGAGAGAGAGAGAGTGTGTGCGTGTGTGAGAGAGAGAGAGTGAGTGTGTGTGTGTGTGTGTGTGTGTGTGTGTGTGTGTGTGTGTGTGAGAGCGAGAGAGAGAGATAGAGAGTGTGTGTGTGTGTGTGTGTGTGTGAGAGAGCGAGAGAGAGAGAGAGATAGAGAGTGTGTTAAACACCGGCTGCGAACACCTGTACTGCATACATAACGTTACACACACTCTCACACACACACACACGCGCGCGCTCTATGTCTATATAATAAAAAGGAACCGTTACGTAATAAACAATTAAAGGGTAACACACCAATATTGTGCACAGTCACATTTTTTCCCAAAGGGGTTTCTGCAGCACAGATGGTTTCAAAGCAGCTTCACAGAGATAAGTTGGAAAATAACAATGTTAATATTGGAAAATGAATCGGTTATGAACCAAAATCGAGTCTGTCAGTGCATTGAAAGTGCTGTGTGAAATCAATAATATTTCTAAATGATTTTAATAGCTTCCGTTGTCCTCTTTGAGCATCTGCTACGTGACTAACTGTACTATGAGCTGTGTGTTAAAGTGAGGATGTGGAGAACCGCTGGACTCTGTACTGAGCTTGTTGTGTTTGCAGGCATTACAGAAAGCGCTCGGGCTCCCGGTCCAAGAGCCGCTCGCCGGACTCCAAGCGCTTGAAGAAGGAGGAGCAGACGGCATCCCGCACCCGCGATCGCAGCCGGAGAGAGCGGTCACGCAGCCGAGAGCGCCGCAGGTCACGCTCCAGAGACCGCAAGAGACCGAGGTCAGAGGTCACGCCCCCCCGCACGCGTCTGCTCCGCCGCGCTCCAGTCCTAACCTCTGACACGTCTCTTCACAGGCGCTCCAGGAGCCGAGAGCGGAGACGGTCCCGCAGCCGAGAGCGCAGGAGCCGAGGGAGGAGGTCAGCGTCCACACACACATCTACATCATCTACACACACATCTGCATTATCTACACACACACATCTGCATCATCTACACACACACATCTGCATCATCTACACACACACATCTGCATCATCTACACACATCTGCATCATGTACACACACACATCTGCATCATCTACACACATCTGCATCATGTACACACACACATCTGCATCATCTACACACACGCATCTGCTTCACACACACACATCTCTCATTTACACACACACACACACACACCACACACACACACACACACACACACACACACACATATCTGCATCATGTACACACACACATCTGCATCATCTACACTCACACACACATCTGCATCATCTACACACACATCTGCATCATGTACACACACACATCTGCATCATCTGCACACACACACATCTACATCATCTACACAAACATCTGCATTATCTACACACACACATCTGCATTATCTACACACACACACACATATGCATCATGCACACACACACATATGCATCATGCACACACACACATCTGCATCATGCACACACACACATCTGCATCATGCACACACACACATCTACATCATCTACACACACACATCTGCATCATCTACACACACACATCTGCATCATGCACACACACACATCTGCATCATCTACACACACAGAGTGATGTTTTTTCCTTAGCATGTTTATTAAAATTACTTAAGGCCTGGTTTCACAGACAGGGCTTAGACTAACCCAGGATTCGTTCAATTAGGACAACTGGGGGGTGTTAGGACACCGAGCAGCGTATTATTATTATTATGATTTCTGAATATCACGTGACACTGGAGTAATGATGCTGAAAATACAGCTTTGATCACAGAAATAAATTACAGTTTAACACGTATTCACATAGAAAACATTTGCTTTATATTATAATAATATTTCATAATTGTACTGTACTTCGGATCAAATAAACACAGTGAGCAGAAGATCCTACTTTAAAAATCGTACTGTTCAAAAATGTTTTGTCACATTTTATTAGATATAACTTGCTACTTGTGAGTAAAAATTAAATCATATATTGGTAATAAAAAGTCTGCACCATAGCGAACATGATATTTTTGTGATTGTGGAGTATTTTCTGTGCATAAGCAGCTTTGTCATGATGTCAGAAGAAGTGTTGTCTTGTGCTGATATTACAGCAAGGAGAAGTCCGAGAGCGTGGAGCCGTCCGCTGAGAAGAAGAAGATCGAGGAGGAGGAGAAGCCTGAAGATGTAAGTGTGCTCCGGCTCGTTCTCTCTGTAGACCTCGTCACTGCTCATTAACCTGATGTAACGATGCGTTCTGCAGCAGGACTTTGACCAGAACACGCTGGAGGAGGAGATGAGGAAGAGGAAGGAGCGGGTGGAGAAGTGGAGGGAGGAGCAGAGGAAGAAAGCCATGGAGAACATCGGAGAGATCAAGAAGGAGCTGGAGGAGATGAAGCAGGGGAAGAAGTGGAGTCTGGAGGATGATGAGGGTCAGAGCACATTAAAGAGAGAATAACACACAATAACAAATACATTTTTCAACATAGAGGTTTTTAAAAAGTCGACACTGACGAGCTATAAGCCATAATAAACCAAACATCGGTTGGTGATGGATGCCAGCGGCAGAGACACTGAAAAAAACTGATAATTAATTTATAAGTGGTTGCAAACACTTCATTTTAGATAAATAAATAAAAGTATTGAAAGTCAACCTAATTTCTTTGTTTAAATATAGCTAAAATACATTGATTGCACTTACCTTCAAAAAATGTATATGATAATTACACAAAAAAATTCTTAGCATGAAAATCAGCAATAAAACATAGGCTTATAGATATTTTTAAACTCTGATCGATTTCATGAGATATTCGTTTGTATAAATTATTTTTTTTTTCTCAATGTGCATTCAAATATTTACTCATGTTTATTTCATGATGCAAATATTAAAGATATTCCACTTGAACCGAGGCGTATGTAATTACCTCGATACAAATAAAAGACCGCAAAACACATTCATTGTTTGTTCGATCCCTAAATTTACAGAAAGATGAGACTTTGTGTTATAATAAAAACATACACAAAGCTTATTGCGATTGAGTTGAGTGCTACAATGAATGGACTTGAAAACGTTAAATATAATTTCCAAGCATTTACACTAATTAAAACAGCTTGTGAATAGTAACGTATTTACTTCATACAAATCTACAAGTTAAGACTATATTAGTATAGCTGCTTATATTTTCAGATTGTATTAATCTGTTCTGAATATGTTACAATTTAAAAGATTTGCTGCAACGCAATTTTGTCTGATGTGAATTATTTAGCACTAGTCATCAGCATCGGAAATCCTCAAGTTTTTGATATTTGTATTATTTTTTAAATGCATGTAGATTTATATCACTATTCTTTGTATTATATTACCTTTGCATCAAATTACAAAACAATAGTTTTCAGAAACAAGGGTGTTTCTAATGGGAGGGATGGTAGATTTGACATCGTTCTCTCTTCAGACTGCCGTTATCAGTCTCTCTCATTTATTTTATTTTATTGAAAGTCATAAAAACACTATCGTAGAGTTTTAATTTAGCTATTTGAACAAAATGGGAATGCAACCAATATATCTGTGGCACTCTCCCATTCACTCCTCTTCAAGTTAACCCGACTATGACGACGTCCGCTGCTGAGAAAACGGTCCATTGATTGGCCATCCCATAAACGCTGAGCTGTGATTAGCCTGGCTTCCGGATTGCAGCGGGTTTCGCGATTCGATTACGATTATCAGGTCAACGATTCGATTCAATAGCACATTTATTTTGTGCCTTTTTATTTATATAAGCAGGCTAGTTTTTTATAAATGAGTAATAGATAATTAATTACTATTATAGCTTCAAAACATACAAGCAAATATAAAGTAACGAAGAAGGGAAAAGACGATTACAAGTGATGTATTGAGTGTTTTATAAATATGGAAAGTTTACAGATAATCATAGTTTTCCTCCGCATTATAAGCAACTGATGAGATCACAGACAGCGGCAGCTTTAATAATGCACAGATTTATGTCCACGTATCATGTGTTTCGTCCGGTTCTGAGAACACACCGATTGTGTTTACGTCTATTTCGTATCGTAAAGCAAGTGCATTTAACCGCAGAGCTTCAGGACAAACACACGAAGCGCACGCGGCAGTCTGTCAGTGCTCGAGTTCCTGCATCTAATACGCACTGCATACTAGGGGTTTTTAAGATCCAGTATGCACTAGGGGTTGCACAGACTAGTGGACTTCAGTGCTATGATGCTATAAGCTTGACGTCGACTAGTCGCTGGTCCTATAGAGGGCGTAATAGGATAATAAATCCACATTTACGCTCCGTTTCCAAGCTAATTGATACTCTGCGCTCCACAAGACGTGATTATATTACTGGATGCTGGAAACTGAACGGTTTTAAACACTTATTGTAGAGGTAAGTTAATCAGGTTCTGCGCTGTAACGCACACGCATAGCTACAGACAGTAGCGCGTACAACACATCACGCGCACACAATCATTCAACACTGTTCTGTGATTTCTGGGTAAAATAGCTTAGAAACTGAAAAGTTCAAGCATATATTTCTTAATAACTAAATCCCACAGCTTCACTACTAGTAGAGAGACGCTGCAGGTGCAACCGCTCTCACCAATGCATGCATTCATATCTTTACTGTACTGCTTATCTGTATCTGATTTAGAACGAGCAGGTGAGAAATATAACGACCCAAAGACTAAAGAACTGATAAAATAAGCTGTTATAGGTGCAATAGTCATGTGTGCAGCGCTGTCATATTTCATAACTGTGCACAAGGTGTTCGTCACTTATTTGTGCATTAATGACGTCATCAGCGACTAATCGACTTGACTTTCACATAAAAGTCGACTTAAAAAAATCAGAAGTCGTTCAACCCCTACTGCACACTAGGGCTGGGCGATATGAGCAAAAATTAATATCTCTGTATTTTTGGGCTGAAATGCTGTATATATCTGAATATTTTGGCTGATATAAGGTATGTATCTCTGTATTTTGTATTTAGATTAAACTAATAAAGCGAATGTTACCATGTAGGCATATATTGTGTGCAAAAAAGGGTTAAAATCACACAACATTCTAACATTGCAATCTTAAAAGTAAAGTGAAAGCACCGACTAATTGAGGCTGTTTTGATTCCCCCATTACGATCACGTTACACTTAGTGCTATCATACAAATACACTTACTTGCAGGTTAAAAATTCTACATGTCACATTTATATTTGCCAACTACTATTGTGTGTGTGTGTGTGTGTGTGTGTGTGTGTGTGTGTGTGTGTGTGTGTGTGGTGTGTGCGCGCGCTCGCCTGTGCATGTGTGTGTGTGCGCCTGTGTGCGTGTGTGTGTGTGTGCCTGTGCATGTGTGCGCCTGTGCGTGTGTGTGTGTGTGTGTGTGTGCGTGTGTGTGTGCCTGTGCGTGTGTGTGTGTCTGTGTGTGTCTGTCTGTCATAAATGAGAACATACATTTGTATAAAGACACGGGTATGATGGGTATTACAAGGTGAAGGTGACTTATGAGGACATTGCCCGATGTCCCCACTTTTCAAAAGCTTATAAATCATACAGAGTGAGGTGTAGGGCGATGGAAAATACAGTATAAAAACCATTACGTCTATGGGATGTCCTTACAGTTCACAAATACAAACGTGTGTGTCTCTGTGTGTGTTCAGATGACGATGAGGAGACTCAAGCGCCCGTGGAGCCGGACGAAGAGGAAGAGGAGGAAGAGAAAGCCGGATCAGTTGAGACTGAGGAGGTGTTGGCTATAGAGGAGGAGACCGGAGAGGAGCTGGACACGCTGGACGCTTACATGGAGGAGGTCAAAGAGGAGGTCAAGAAGTTCAACATGGGCACCATGAAAGGAGGCAACGACAAGGTGCTTTTACATGAATAAATCCCTCAAACTGAAGGAACATGATTATCTTTCATGCTCTAAACACATGATCAGTGATCTGCAGCATCAGGAAGGGTCCTTTGGAAAGTAACAGGTTACAGATTACAAGTTACCCTGTTTAAAATGTAATAAATAGAGTAGCTATTTCAGTTAAGTTATTATTGATTACTTGTGTTGTTGAATGTTTTCAACGGTTAATAATTTTGAAGCATGTAAAGCAGGCAGGGTTAACCTTACTGTACTCAACACTGATATTATAACACCTTACAAAATTCTTCATCACTTGCATTAAGATGATCATAATTTAATTTTAAAGCACAGCCTCCACAAAATCAGACTTTATATAGCACCTCTTAAAGGAGGTTAAATACTGATATAAAATCATATTTATTGACTAGTTACTCCCCAACACTGATGATCAGTGACCCACTTTCGTTACATGTAACTAGTTACTCCCCAGCGCTGGTGATCAGTGACCCGCTTTCGTTACATGTAACTAGTTACTCCCCAACGCTGGTGATCAGTGACCCGCTTTCGTTACATGTAACTAGTTACTCCCCAGCGCTGGTGATCAGTGACCCTCTTTCGTTACATGTAACTAGTTACTCCCCAACGCTGGTGATCAGTGACCCGCTTTCGTTACATGTAACTAGTTACTCCCCAACACTGATGATCAGTGACCCACTTTCGTTACATGTAACTAGTTACTCCCCAGCGCTGGTGATCAGTGACCCTCTTTCGTTACATGTAACTAGTTACTCCCCAACGCTGGTGATCAGTGACCCGCTTTCGTTACATGTAACTAGTTACTCCCCAGCGCTGGTGATCAGTGGCTCGCTTTCGTTACATGTAACTAGTTACTCCCCAACGCTGGTGATCAGTGACCCGCTTTCGTTACATGTAACTAGTTACTCCCCAGCGCTGGTGATCAGTGACCCTTTTTAGTTACATGTAACTAGTTACTCCGCAACGCTGGTGATCAGTGACCCGCTTTCGTTACATGTAACTAGTTACTCCCCAACGCTGGTGATCAGTGACCCGCTTTCGTTACATGTAACTAGTTACTCCCCAACGCTGGTGATCAGTGACCCGCTTTCGTTACATGTAACTAGTTACTCCCCAGCGCTGGTGATCAGTGACCCGCTTTCGTTACATGTAACTAGTTACTCCCCAATGCTGGTGATCAGTGACCCGCTTTCGTTACATGTAACTAGTTACTCCCCAACGCTGGTGATCAGTGACCCGCTTTCGTTACATGTAACTAGTTACTTCCCAGCGCTGGTGATCAGTGACCCTTTTTAGTTACATGTAACTAGTTACTCCCCAACGCTGGTGATCAGTGACCCGTTTTCGTTACATGTAACTAGTTACTCCCCAACGCTGGTGATCAGTGACCCGCTTTCGTTACATGTAACTAGTTACTCCCCAGCGCTGGTGATCAGTGACCCTTTTTAGTTACATGTAACTAGTTACTCCCCAACGCTGGTGATCAGTGACCCTCTTTAGTTACATGTAACTAGTTACTCCCCGACGCTGATGATCAGTGACCCGCTTTTGTTACATGTAACTAGTTACTCCCCAACGCTGGTGATCAGTGACCCTCTTTAGTTACATGTAACTAGTTACTCCCCAGCGCTGGTGATCAGTGACCCGCTTTCGTTACATGTAACTAGTTACTCCCCAACGCTGGTGATCAGTGACCCGCTTTCGTTACGTGTAACTAGTTACTCCCTTTTGACTATATGTTCCACTAAATAAATGATTTTGATTCAAATATAGCTGAAATATGAATTATGTGTCAGCAGAAAGGCAGTGTGTCTGTGACCAAAGTGATGACCGTTATGAAAACGAAGAAGATGGTGCAGACCACCAAGAAGAAAGGAGAGCTGATGCAGAACGACCAGGATGCCATGGAGGTACATACTACATCTGTGTCATCTCATCAAAACACGCACGTCATATTTATACGTCAATATCAGTGATAAAGTCATCTGTGTGTTAAACTGCACTTAAATCCACAGCAAGCACGCTCTCCTGTCTCATATCACACATGCACACTTCTATACGCTGACCGAACGCAGGTTTAAAGTGTTACGCCGGCGAAATCTGGGAAATGCGTTATCTTAAGATCAGTCCGTTTGAAAACAACATGCACGTGAATCTGCTCGTTTGTATTGGTTTTCAGAAAAGACTTTGTAAGAGATCTTGTTTGCAGTAATTCGAAATTAGGAGAATGTCTCGATGCAAAAAAATGTAAATAAACAATTTGGGCTTAATTTTCTTTATGCAATAATTATTTTATTAATATTATTCATTATTCCTTTGAGGACTATAAATGTAATATTGAAGTGTTTTATTGGGAAACCAGAGCCATGAGGTTTTTATTAATCAGGAAAGATTACGAGTTCAGCTGAAAGTGAACTGACATTAAATAGCAGATCAAGAAAGATGTGCACATGAGTTCCCAAATGCCTCAATACAAATGTGTGTGTGTGTCTCCGCTTGTGTCTGTGTGTGCGCGTCTCTCGTGCGTGACTGTGTGTGTGCGTGTGTTTTGTGTGTGTGTGTGTGTGTGTGTGTGTAGTATTCATCAGAGGAAGAGGAAGTGGACTTGCAGACGGCCCTCACAGGCTTTCAAACCAAACAGAGGAAAGTTCTGGAGCCGGTAGATCATAAAAAGATCGAGTACGAATCCTTCCGTAAGAACTTTTATGTGGAGGTGCCGGAGCTGTTCAGGATGAGCCCTGAAGGTACAGCAAACTCCTTCAGCCCTTATTCAGCGACTCCTCCTCTCAGCTCAGACTAACCGCGTCCGTCCGTCTGTTCCAGAGGTGAACGAGTACCGTCTGGAGCTGGAGGGAATCATCGTCAAAGGCAAAGGCTGTCCGAAGCCCATCAAGACGTGGGTGCAGTGTGGGATTTCCATGAAAGTGCTGACCGCGATGAAGAAGTGAGTAGAGCGCGTGTTCAAGACGCTCACAGACAGAACCAATGTTTGTGTTATTCCTCTCTGTCTCTTGTCCAGACACAACTATGAGAAGCCGACCCCGATCCAGGCCCAGGCCATCCCGGCCATCATGTCTGGACGTGACCTCATCGGCATCGCTAAAACAGGAAGTGGCAAGACCATCGCCTTCCTGCTGCCCATGTTTCGCCACATATTAGACCAGCGGCCGCTGGGAGAGTCAGAAGGGCCGATCGGTGAGATTCATCCCGATCCGAATAAAACCCAACACTGTGGTCTTACTCGATTCAGTGTTTTACTGCACAAACAATCTCTGTTCTGTTCGAGTGTGTCATGCATTCACAGTAAATATGATGCATTTTAGTTTTTGACCAGCATTCGTGACCCTGGAGCACAAAACTAGTCATAAGGGTTAGAGATGTATGCATCATCTGAAAGCTGAATAAATCATATCTCCATTGATGTATGATTTGGACAATATTTGAAAATCTGGTGCAAAAAAATCTAAATATTGAGAAAATCAGCAATACATATTACTACTCAAATATTAAGTTTTGATATATTTACGGTAGAAATATCTTCATGGAACATGATCTTAATATCTAATGATTTTTGGCATAAAATAAAAATTTATAATTTTGACCCATACAATGGTTATTGCTACAAATATACCCGTGCTGCTTATGACTAGTTTATGATCCAGAGACACATATTTGAATACGTTTTATTAAAGCATTAAGCCTCGTGAAGCCGTGGTTTACTGTGAATTTATCGTTAGTGCTGTCAGTAGGGGTGTGCGATTATATATCGTCTGCGATAATATCATAATTGTTGTTTTAACGATGTGCAATTTGACAATATCGAGTATTTTTGCAAAACCCCTATGTGGTGATGAAGGGGTTAAACAGTGCACGTGCGCAATTAGAGCGTGTTCTTTCACCGCATGGTTAAAATGCATTGTTTTAATGTATATATTTACGTTTCATATAGTTAAAATCACACAAAGAGTGCTGTTTTTTCTTCACAAATAAGCATGATTACAAATGTGATCTTGGTTTTATACAACAGTTCAATAAACAATACGTTAATATTAAGAGACTTGGGTTTAAGACGCTATATTGCCTGCATTTCGCCGACAATTTTTTTCCCAACAGCACTGTTCGGTCTCAGTGATTCGTTCCTGAATGAATCAGTGAATCGTTTAAATGATTCAGTTCAATCACAATGACTCACTTGTTAACAGTGACTTACTGCCACCTACTGGCGGTTAATTTCACATTTAAAGTCATTTTTTAAATAAGTATTCAATGTTTTAAGTTTAAAACGTCAAATGATGCATTTATAACTGGTTAAAGCACTCCATGTTCCTCATTAAATAGTGTGTAAATACATCTTCAGATGCAACTTCTGCAGATATTAATTTTGATGATGCTGGTTTAATTTGTTTGGGAGCAGCCTAAATGTGTGTTATCTTAATTGACTGGTTAAATGTAACAATTTGACTCAAAAGATGCACACTTTAAGAAACAAAATGCTTTATTAAAGGTAAGAATCTAGTTAAAGTTAAATGAAATTTCACTGATGTGAACTGAGCACACAGAATATGACGGATATTAAAAACTGCAGCTGTGCACGGTAGTCAGATATCAGCACAATAACACACTCAGCAAAATATCGTATAATTATCGTTATCGATAAAATATCGAGATATATATATTTTTCAATATCGCACACCCCTAGCTGTCAGCAGAAGTAGGTGTGAGTAACGTCTGTGTTTCTCTCGGTCAGCGATTATCTTGACCCCGACGCGCGAGCTGGCGCTGCAGATCACCAAAGAGTGCAAGAAGTTCTCCAAGTCTCTGCTTCTGCGCGTGGTGTGTGTGTACGGCGGCACCGGCATCAGCGAGCAGGTGTGTGTGTGTGTGTGTACGGCGGCACCGGCATCAGCGAGCAGGTGTGTGTGTGTGTGTGTACGGCGGCACCGGCATCAGCGAGCAGGTGTGTGTGTACGGCGGCACCGGCATCAGCGAGCAGGTGTGTGTGTGTGTGTGTGTGTGTGTACGGCGGCACCGGCATCAGCGAGCAGGTGTGTGTGTGTGTGTGTGTGTGTGTGTACGGCGGCACCGGCATCAGCGAGCAGGTGTGTGTGTGTGTGTGTGTGTGTGTGTGTGTGTACGGCGGCACCGGCATCAGCGAGCAGGTGTGTGTGTGTGTGTGTGTGTGTGTGTGTGTGTGTACGGCGGCACCGGCATCAGCGAGCAGGTGTGTGTGTGTGTGTGTGTACGGCGGCACCGGCATCAGCGAGCAGGTGTGTGTGTACGGCGGCACCGGCATCAGCGAGTGTGTGTGTGTGTGTGTGTGTGTGTGTGTGTACGGCGGCACCGGCATCAGCGAGCAGGTGTGTGTGTGTGTGTGTGTGTCGGCGGCACCGGCATCAGCGAGCAGGGGTGTGTGTGTGTGTGTGTGTGTGTGTGTGTGTGTGTGTGTGTGTGTGTGTGTGTGTGTGTGTGTGATCCACTTCGTCACTCCCACAGAACCCGCTCTAACCCAGCGTCTGTCCGCAGATCGCAGAGCTGAAGCGCGGAGCAGAAATCATCGTCTGCACACCGGGACGCATGATCGACATGCTCGGTGCCAACAACGGTGAGTGCCTCATGAGTTTGTGCTGGATGCATTCATCAGCATCTTCATCATTAAAAACATTGTCATTAGTTAACTTTGTTTTATTTACATCAGTTAACATGTTCATTTAGTTTATCCTAATGTACTAAAATAAATAAAACTAAAATTGTCCGATAGAGACATTTAAAAAAATGTTGCTTATGATGCTTTTTATAAATATTTTTGATTACATTTTACATGAAAATGTTAATTTTCAACAGTTGTTTGTTGTTGTTAAGATGACTGAAAGAAGGAAAAAGATTGGACTTCACTCAGTTATTTATGTACTTTATAACAGTAAATAAATATCGGTTCTGCATATCGGTTATCGGGTACATAAACGTACAAGCACTAAAAATACGAGCACTAAAAAATCAATATCTGTCGATCACTATTTAATTGTTATCAGGGCGTTTAAAAGGCACTGCTTAAAATACAAATTCATTGAAATTAATTTAAGATTAAGGCTGCCTTTTTTGTTTATGCACATAAAAATGTACTGTTTTCAGCAAGGCCCTGTGTTACATGTCATGCAATAGTTGCCAGGTTTATCAGCGTTTCATGCTCCTAACACGAGTGTGTTGTTTACTGGGTGTCAGCATGCGATTCTCTCTAGTCTCATGTTAGCAGGTGTATGGTTCACCTGTTGTGAATGTAATTTAGAGACCTCAGTTTTCAGAGTCAGGCTGAAATTGCTGTTGATCATAGCGTAATGATCCTGAAGCAGACCGCTGTATGAAACACGTGACTGTCAGCCAAAGCCCCAGAATGCAGTGCAGGGCCGGTGAGCGCTGTAGAGCGGGAGCAGATGTGCCGTGTGCTTCCACGCATGCGAGGTCATCTCTAATATGTTTCCTTCGTAGGTCACGCACTCTTCAGGCGTCTTCAGTTCATGTTTGAGCTGGCTCTAGTGAGTTTAGTTCTGCGTGAAGGACTCCGTTCAGCCGCTGCGGTTTGCTTTGAGCTGCTAGTAAACGCTGCTGTCTGTCTGTCTGCTTAACACGCTGCTGTTGTTGCGCAGGTCGCGTGACCAATCTGCGCAGAGTCACGTATGTGGTGATGGACGAGGCCGACCGGATGTTCGACATGGGCTTTGAGCCGCAGGTCAGTCTCCTATCACACGGTTTTAACACTACATATATATCATGTAAACAAAAACATTTAGTTTGGATTAATCGTAATTAATCGTAGCACTAAATTTGATATATATTACTTAGATATTAAGACATTTGAAAATGGATTAAAAAAATGTTTGTGTAAAATAAACATTTTTTTTCCACTTAATAATAAATGTATAAAGTGCAGCATAGTTTGTTGTTCAGCATTCAATTAAACGTTCGTTAGTCATTCAAAGATATGTTTTTATATTATATATATGCGTATTTGCTGACGGCAAACGAGAAAATATTATAATGTTTGCTAATAAAACATTAGGGCTTTATGAAATTAATTAATTTTTTTCCCAAAATCAGTTTGATTTTTTTCAATTTTAATTTTAACTTTTTAATGGTCAAATAAAATTGTATTAATCAAAAAGCAGGTCTAATTAATTAAAATCATGAAAATTATACAATTTAGCATTCATTTATTAAAAGTGTAACAAAAATGTTTAGCGTCCGCTCATAAATTCTGTGTATAACATTTTTCAGATCAAGGCATAAAACATTGATTTAATTTATATTTTAATGAATGAAAATTAAACATTTACAGTTTTGGCAAATAAAGGGGATTTGATGTTTATTTCTTAAATAAAATAACGTTTCAATGGATTGCGATTAATTGTCTTTTCAATTGAGAATTGTCTGTTTTTGAAAATTAACTCTTCATATTTTAATTCCTGATTATGAGACCGACGTCTATCGCTGTTAAACGAGGTTCAGGTGCTCAGCGCCGTCAAAATAAGAGTCCCGGCTCGAACGCATCGGTCGCAGGTGACGTCTGTCGTCTGTCTGTCTGTCAGCTGTTGAACTCCTCCGGCGTGTGCTCGTTGCAGGTGATGCGTATCGTGGATAACGTGCGGCCCGACCGGCAGACGGTGATGTTCTCGGCCACGTTCCCGCGCTCGATGGAGGCTCTGGCGCGCCGGATCCTGTCCAAACCCATCGAGGTGCAGGTGGGCGGACGCAGCGTGGTGTGCTCCGACGTGGAGCAGCATGTGGTGAGTACAGGGATTAAACTTCTCTTAAAGTCAATCCCACCTAACTCCGCTCCAGATCCACTCCGGGTTTTACATTCCCGCCCGTAGGTTTGCCAACCTACATCGGCATTCAAACACAGTGAATCAAACATGCTAGCTGCTATTTCAAATACAGCGGTCCAAAGGTTCTGTTCGTCTTGGTCCCGGTAACCTGGCCCCTGACGCAAGCGGTTCCTCCTCCTAGCCCAGCAATGTTCTGGTGCTGCTTACGAACCGCTTTACCTGGTTCGGTGCTGTGCTTTGGGTGTCGAAAGACAAAGAACCGGTTTGAAACTAGGCTCTGGATCGGAACCAGCACTGGAACTGGTTTGTTGGGGGGGTAGCGGAGCCCATGGCGTGTTTCTGAGGGAGGGGCTTCATAATAACAGGAATCATCAGAGCGTTTATAGTGTAATGCAGGTAAATTATGTGAAGAAAAATTAGGTTTAATTTTTTTTTTTTTTAAACGAAGTACGAACATGTTAGACTGCACCCCATAAACACAATCAAGCTCAACCACTCCTTTAATGATGACACATTTTTTTTTTATGTGAAATCAATTATTATTATTATTATTTTTAATTTTATTTTTTAAACACCAATGGAATAAAATACAAAAAAAGTGTCACTATTGTTTTGATGAGTTGAAATGTAGTTGTTAGTGATCAGGACAGCCATCTCACATTGAAAGCACCAAATAAATTATGATTTTGTATGCGTCAAGCTTACTGGCATTTAAAATATTATCATGGGTTTCAGTAGATCATATAATGATATTAGTAAACAAATATGATTTTAATTCTTACATGTTTTTTTCGGTTCTATTAAATTCTGTAGAATAGCCCATATATTAATTAAGATTTTCTTCTGCTCACCAAGGCTGTGTTTATTTGATCAAAAATACAGTAACAAAGAAATCAGCTATTCTAATGTGTAATAATATTTCCCTATGTGACTATATATTAAACTGTAATTTATTTCTGTGATCAGCATCATTACTCCAGTCTCCAGAGTCACATGATCCTTCAGAAATCATAATAATATGCTAAGAAGATCTCCATTACTCCAGTGTTTTGAGCAGTAGTTGGTGAATCCTGTAGATATGACGTGCTCTGAAGCTCTGGCTGTGTTTCTGCTGCTGGGACAGATCGTGATCGAGGAGGAGAAGAAGTTCCTGAAGCTGCTGGAGATTCTGGGTCACTATCAGGAGAAGGGCTCCGTCCTCATCTTCGTGGACAAGCAGGAGCACGCCGACGGTCTCCTGAAAGACCTGATGAAGGCCTCGTACCCCTGCATGTCCCTGCATGGAGGTCAGCATGGGCTCTCTTAAAGGGACCGTACACCCAAAAATTACAATTCTGTCATTTACTCCGCCTCAAGTAGTATCTGTATGAATGTGTTTGTTCTGAACACAAAGGAAGATACATTATCTCACAGAAGTGAGTACACCCTTCACTGCAGTAATACACTGGAGCCGGCTGTAAGTGTGTGTGTGTGTGTGTGTGTGTGTGCAGGCATCGATCAGTACGACAGGGACAGCATCATCAACGACTTCAAGAACGGCGCGTGTCGTCTGCTGGTGGCCACCTCGGTGGCGGCGCGAGGCCTGGACGTCAAGCAGCTGATCCTGGTGGTCAACTACGGCTGTCCCAACCACTACGAGGACTACGTGCACCGCGCCGGACGCACGGGACGAGCCGGGAACAAGGTGTGTGTGTGTGCTCAGGACGAGTGCTCACGTGTGTGTGTGTGTGTGTGTGTGTGTGCTGAGGACGGGTGCTCACGTGTGTGTGTGTGCGCTGAGGACGAGCACTCACGTCTGAGTGTGTGTGTTTGTTTGCGTGCTGAGAACGAGCGCTCACATCTGAGAGTGTGTGTGTGTGTGTGTGTGTGCTGAGGACGAGCGCTCACGTGTGTGTGCTGAGAACGAGCGCTCACGTCTGAGTGTGTGTGTGTGGGTGTGTACTGAGGATGAGCGCTCACGTCTGAGTGTGTGTGTGGGTGTGTATGTGTGTACGGAGGACGAGTGCTCACGTCTGAGTGTGTGTGTTTGTGCTGAGGACGAGCGTTTACGTCTGAGTGTGTGGGTGTGTATGTGTGTGCTGAGGACGAGCGCTCACGTCTGTGTGTGTGTGTGGGTGTGTACTGAGGACGAGCGCTCACGTCTAACTCTCTCTCTCTCTGTGTGTGTGGTAGGGTTTCGCGTACACCTTCATCACCGGAGAGCAGGTTCGTTACTCCGGAGACATCATTAAAGCGCTGGAGCTGTCCGGATCGGCCGTCCCGCCGGAGCTCGAGCTGCTCTGGACGAATTTCAAAGAGCTGCAGAAAGCCGTAAGAACAAACACTTCCACCGCAGCACTGCACAACTGACACTCACAAGCTCAGACAAAATATGATTTCAGATTCAAACTCAGAATTTTTAGAGATGAACTTATGAATTCAGAAATCTGACTTTTTTGTACGTGCGTGTGTGTATGTGGTCTCTCCGCAGGAGGGCAAGAGCATCAAGAGCAGCAGCGGGTTCTCCGGGAAGGGCTTTAAGTTTGACGAGACGGAGCACGCGCTGGCTAACGAGAGGAAGAAGCTGCAGAAGGCTGCGTTAGGCCTGCACGACTCTGACGACGAGGATCAGGCTCTGGACGTGAGTTCGCGTGTGTGTGTGTGTGTGTGTGTCTGTGTCTAGAGAGAGAGAGAGAGTGTGTGTGTGTGTGTGTGTGTGTGAGAGAGAGTGTGTGTCTGAGAGAGAGAGAGAGAGAGTGTCTGAGAGAGAGTTCGCACGTGTGAGTGCGCGCGTGTGAGAGTGTGTGTGTGTGCGTGTGTGAGAGAGTGCGCGTGCGTGTGAGAGAGTGCGCGTGCGTGTGAGAGAGTGCGCGTGCGTGTGAGAGAGTGCGCGTGCGTGTGAGAGAGTGCGTGTGAGAGAGTGCGTGTGAGAGTGAGTGTGAAAGAGTGCACGCGTGTGTGAGTGCGCGCGTGTGTGTGAGCGAGTGTGTGTGTGAGCGAGTGTATGAGTGTGTGTGAGAGCGGGTGTATGAGTGTGTGTGAGAGCGGGTGTATGAGTGTGTGTGAGAGCGGGTGTGTGTGTGTGTGTGTGTGAGTGAGCGTGTGTGTGTGCGTGAGTAAGAGAGTGTGTGTGTATTAACCGCTGATCTCTGGTGCGTCTCCAGATCGACGAGCAGATCGAGAGCATGTTTAACTCTAAGAAGCGAGTGAAGGATCTGTCGGCTCCGGGCGGCGCTGCTGGAGCGGGTGCGGGCGGCGCGAGCGGATCCTTGAGCGCTGTGTCCGGTGTGACCGGCGCGAGCGCGCCGTCCGCCGGGAACATCCAGAAACTGGAGATCGCCAAGAAAATGGCCATCAAGATCCAGGCGCAGAAGAACCTCGGCGCGGAGGCACAGGTGCCGTTCCTTCAGCTTATACATACCTGACATGACTTTATGTATTACAACAAATCATAAACGTGTCCCTGCAGCACAGACGCAGTCATAAGCAGCAGCTATATTTGCCAGCAATATATTGTATGGCTCAAAATTATACATTTTTATTTCATGCCATAAATCATTAGATATTAAGATCATGTTCCATGAAGATATTCCTACCATAAATATATCAAACAATTTTTAATTATTAATATGCATGGCTAAGAATTCATTTGAACAACTTTAAAGATGATTTTCTCAATATTTAGATTGTTTGCACCAGATTTTCAAATATTGTCCAAACCATACATCAATGGAAATATAATTTATTCAGATTTCAGATGATGCATAAATCTCAATTTCCAAAAATTGACCCGTATGACTGCAGGGACACGTAAGACCATCCCACGTGTAACAAGGCTGATGAATATCAATGTCACATGAAACATGTCCAGATTTGTTTTAAACTCTCAAGCATTATGTTGTGCCACATTCCTATCATCCTGAAACTATCAGATATGCTTTTTGATATTTGCGTTATGTCGTCTGCTGATGGTAACGTGCGGTGTTGTGTTTCAGGATGTGATGCAGCAGGCCACGAACGCCATCCTGCGCGGCGGGACGATAATCGCACCCTCCGTCTCGGCCAAGACCATCGCGGAGCAGCAGGCGGAGAAGATCAACGCCAAACTGAACTACACCCCGGTGGAGAAGCTGGAGGAGGAGCGGCAGGCCGCCGAGGCCACGGAGACCGTCAAGAGATACGAGGAGGAGCTGGAGATCAACGACTTCCCTCAGGTCTCACACCACACTTAAACCTCACCGACACTCCGACAGCATTCGTCTTCATGTTAGTCATGTTCGGTACATATGCACACATGCATGCATACACACGCGCGCACATACACGTGCGCATACACACACACGCGCACATACACACACACACACACACGTGCATACATGCGCACACACACACACACACACGTGCATACATGCGCACACACGTGCATACACACACACATGCGCACACACACACACCCCCACACACATACACGTGCATGCATACACACACACACACACACACGTGCATACATGCGCACACACACACACACACGTGCATACATGCGCACACACGTGCATACACACACACATGCGCACACACACACACCCCCACACACATACACGTGCATACACACACACACACACACACACACACGTGCATACATGCGCGCGCACACACACACACACACACATACATGCACACACATGTGCATACACACACACACACACGTGCATACATGCGCGCACACACACACGTGCATACATACGCACACACACATACACGTGCATACATGCGCCCACACACACACCCCCACACACATACACGTGCATACACACACACACAAACGCACGCATACACACACGCATACAAATGCATACACATTTTTATTCTTATTATTTGAATATATCATTGTATTAATTTTATAAGAACAAAATCTGAGAATATTTTACAGTGTTTTTTTAACACTAATAGAACAATTCTCCACACAAACCGGGTCAAAACAATCACATTATTTACATCGTTATACGTCTTAAAATATAATCTAAAGATTCAGATTCATTGTGTGCGTGTGTGTCTCTGTGTGTGAGTGTTTGCTTGTTTTCCTAACGGTGTTCGTGTGCGTGTTCCTAAACGGGGTGCATGTGTGTGCGCGCGTGTTCCTGACATGTGTGCATGTGTTCCTAACGGGGGTGTGTGTGTGTGTGTGTGTGTGTGTGTGTTTGTGCATCTGTTCCTTATGCGTGTGTGTGTGTGTGCGTGCGCACGTGTTCCTGAAATGTGTTTGCATGTGTTCCTAACGGGGTGTATGTCTGTGTGTGTGTTTGTGCATGTGTTCCTGATGTGTGTGTGTGTGCTTGTTTTCCTAACGGTGTTTGTGTGCATGTGTTCCTGACGCGTGTGTGCGTGTTCCTGACGCGTGTGTGTGTGTGTTGCAGACGGCGAGGTGGAAGGTGACGTCTAAGGAGGCTCTTCAGCGCATCGGCGAGTACTCCGAGGCGGCCATCACTATACGAGGAACATACTTCCCACCGGGCAAAGAGCCCAAAGAGGGAGAGCGCAAGATCTACCTGGCCATCGAGAGTAAGTGTGCTCGCCAGCTCGTGTAGCGCACCGCTGGTCCTCCGTCACTAACGCAGGCTGTGGTGTTGTTGTTGTTGTTGTTGTCAGGTGCGAATGAACTGGCCGTGCAGAAGGCCAAAGCAGAAATCTCACGGCTGATCAAAGAAGAGCTGATCCGTCTGGTGAGTTCATCCTCGCTGATCCGGTCTAAACCTGACAACATGAAGCTCCGTCTCACACTGAACCATCTCTGTGTGTGTGTGTGTGTGTGTGTGTGTCTCTCTCTCTCTCTCTCTCTCTCTCTCTCTCTCTCTCTTTGTGTGTGTGTGTGTCTCTCGCTCTCTCTCTCTGTGTGTGTGCGTGAGTGTGTTTGTGTGTGTGTGTCTCTCTCTCTCTCTCTCTCTCTCTCTCTGTGTGCGTGAGTGTGTTTGTGTGTGTGTGTCTCTCTCTCTCTCTCTCTCTCTCTCTCTCTGCTCTCTCTGTGTGTGTGTGTGTGTCTCTCTCTCTCTCTCTCTCTCTGTGTGTGTGTGTCTCACTCTCTCTCTCTCTGTGTGTGTGTGTGTCTCTCTCTCTCTCTCTGTGTGTGTGTGTGTGTGTGTGTGTCTCACTCTCTCTCTCTCTCTGCTTCCAGCAAAACTCCTACCAGCCCACCAGTAAGAGCCGGTACAAGGTGTTGTAGGACCGTCGAGTGGATCGTCAGCTCGAGCTTCTACACGTCGTCTCTTTTAGTCTGCATCAACCGCGTTGAATATTTGAGAAAGTTTCATGTAATTACAGTGACCTTATTTTGGAAATAAAGTGTTTTTTGTCCGTATGAATCTAACATAAGTCGCTTCAATCAAGCTACAGAGTTTGTGTTTAAATTTTAATATGCTAACAATTTACATAAATTATCTCAGGTTTGAGTGTTTCAACATTGCATCAGCAAACACATTAAAATGCACATATTCACAATTTTTTTTGTCATCTTTCACCTAATATTTAATATAGCTCCCTGAGATTTTATAAAATACATATTTTAATTATCACATTTGCATGTTCGCGGTTCTCTGGTCACATGACATGCAGGTAAACAAATAAAATGTTTAAATTTGATTCATTTTAAAGTTCTTTTAATGTAACATTTTTATAATTTAATTAATTCGTAGCTTTTTATTAAACTAATTAACCCCCTCAACCCAGTTTGGGAAACCTTGACGTTAATTACTATGAAAGGAATATATTTTGTATTTATATCAATATGGTACAATTCTATTCAAATCAATGTGAAGAGACCTTAATTAATTAATCAGCAAGTAGACTAATTACATAACATGTGTAATGTATTGTCATAATTGTGTCATGTAATTTGGAATCAGTTATGGATTACATTTTATAAGTAATCTTCCCGTATTTGGTGATTTTGCTAAAAAAAAGCAAGGTGTATCTATAAAAAATTTAGCGTTGTAGTTGGTTGTTGTTAATCTCAGCGCTGGTTTAATTGCTGCAGCGCACTCATCTGTGATTGGTCCGTTCTGAGCAGCGCTGAGTAAAGTACAGAAGCCAGTCTGAACAGTAATCAAAGCACAGACACGCTGATTTGGAACTAAAGAGGGAAGACTTGTACTAGATAGATTATTAATTATTTCCATCGTGTCAGATTAATTCTACCGTCAATGCAGCTGCGCGCAGCACTCACTGCGCATGCGCGGTGTCCTTTTGATTTCTTAATATTTAATATCAATGGCCTGCGCTGATTTCTAAAGCATCTGATTAGATTACGAAGACAGGTTTTCTGAACATCGAGGTGAAGGTCAATCTCGTTTTATTCGATCATAATCAGAATTCATCCGTATCTCCAAAATGGGACAAAAATGTCCCATTTAACCCTTTCCTCTCCAGCGTCGCCATCAGCGCGAGGTACAGTCTCTTTAACAACAGACGCTGTTTCTGTAGCCGTGCATGTCCTGACGTGTGTTTCAAACGCTTTACTCTTTTATTAGTATTATTATGTTATTCTGTTGATTGTGGGAGACCGAGAATTAAGGGGGCTTTGTGATAGTTGTGTGCATGTCACAGTTAAAGCTATGCATGCTAATGTAGCCCTGCCTGAATATTATAAGAGCTTCTGAAACATGCATGCACACACACAGATATAATATTTCATGAAGAGATCCAGCTGCAAGCACTTGAACGAGTTTAGTGATGATGATGATGCATCCTGAAAGATGACAATTCCAGACAATCGTTTAGTATCACAGTTTTCAGAAATTGTGTTTTGAATATGCAAATGTCATTATATGGTTAATATTTTCAGAACAGGAGAAAGCAAGGGGTCCGTTCTTCGTACGTCGCTAACTCAGTTAGCTGGATTTGATGGTTGACGATTTCGCTTGATCTTGGATTGTTTGGTTCTTCGAAGCTCATCCCGGAGTTGCTGTCATAGCAACGGGTCCGTAAGCTTAAACCTGCTCGGGAGCAGGCTTATTTCATGTAAGCAGGATTAGATCGCATCCTTTTAAGCAGACTTGATACTTAAAATATGTCCCAGCCACTGCTACTTTATTACAAGTGTACCCTACTGATCCAGGGACAATAATTAAAAATAATAATCATTTAAAAATATTATAATAATGTTGTGTCGTCTATAATACTATAGACACAGCCAGTTTTACTCACTGAAAGATGTAGTCGTCATAAAATAATTACTAAATAATTGTATTAGAGTCTTACAGACATGCTATACAGTTAATTAATGTGAGGGGTGACAGATATTATGGGAGTGGCTTAATGGAGCGCAGGAGATGCGGGTAACTTGATTTTGACCCTTAAGAAACTTTAATTAATGTTACTTGTTACTGTCAAGTAACAAATCCATTTCAAAGATAAAATTAAATGAATTGTTAATTACTACATTGAAATAAAAATGTAAAGCCTGTACAAGAAATACTAGAAATCATGAATATAAATAATTGGGAATCATGTAACACAATTAAAATAAATTAAAAACAGTGCATATTTCATTTATCTATTATAACATTTATGTAGTTTGTTCGTTTGGCTGTTTCCTTATAAAAGTCCAGAAATCTTGTCGTCAAGTTTTTCGTCAGGTGACTTTTTTAATGATATGATGTCATTACGTTGCTGTCTTGCCACCAGCCAATCGCTACATTGCTGATCGTGGTTTCGAGTATCGATGCATAGCCCCTTTTAAACCATCAGATAACTCAATCCAGCCATACTAATCATCAACAGCAGGTGCGTTCGAAGAACCGAATTAGCCAGATCCTGATTAGCGCGATGATATCATCTTGGATCTGTCATTTGATCTCGGATGTAATGAGCGACGTACGAAGAACGGACCCCTGGTTCATAATTCTTGTTTTGTTGTTGTTTTTTTCCCAGAGGGGTTGTTTTTATCTCTCCATACATAATAAAAAGACTGTCAACAGACATTTTTTACCATGTTTTTATGAGTTGAATGTTGTATAAATCAATATGAACACAGAGAAGAATAAATCTGTAAAGTTAGGTGTTCGTGAGAGAAGAAAGTCTTTAAAGGGGTTATGACGTTATCTTTTTTATTATCATTTTAAAATGTTCCTTGAGATTTACTTATAATGTTATTGAAGTTTTTTTTGCACAAATATGTGTAAAAATAAGTTCTGAGTCTCGTTCCTAAACGATCTGTTTTTAAGGGGCGTGTCCTTTAAGGCTGGTCAGTAGTCAGCCGCTGTTCTGATTGGCTGACGTCACTGCATATGAAACAGTATCAACGCATCTCATTATTGCATATTATTCTCTGTGCCTCGATTACAAAACAAAATCCATAACGCCATTAAAATAAACTCTCCACTTGTTCCTTAGGCGGAGATCCTTCTGATATCTGTACAAAGCTGTTTAAACCAAACGCGTCGATCTTTCACTGCATTTGTCCTGACGACAGACTCATATCTGTAACTATATCCAGCGTAGACCAGATTTATATTTGATTCTGACCGCGTTAGCGACTGAACGCCAGTGGGCGGGGCCTATGCTGAGAAGAAGACTATTGGTCGATGTCTTGCTCTGGGGGCGTGTTTATGCAAATGTGTAAGCCCAGGTGACGTCTTGCCCCTCAGATCCAAATGAGACGTTTTTGGAGCTCGATTAAATAAATGCTTTGTTTATAATGAGGAGCATATTTTAAGTTATTAAATGAATTAAAAGTGTTTTAATGATGCAAAGACTCAAAGGATCAAGGCTAATTTGATTTATCATGTCATGACCCCTTTAAAGATATGGATTGGAATTGACACCTAAAGTTGTAAATAGATCAAACAAATACTTAAATGTGTATCTTGCATGTTTTTTCCACTAGTATGAAAATCTAAATCTCAGAAATGACCAGTGCATGAATAAATGTATGTTTTGCATGTGGTGTCTTGCCTTAAACCGACAAATGTGACCCTGGACCACAAAACCAGTCATAAGTGAATTTTCTTTAATTATTATTTTGATGTATGGTTTGGACAATATTAGAAAATCTGGAATCTGAGGGTGCAAAAAAATCTAAATATTGAGAAAATCATCTTTAAAGTTGTTCAGATGAAGTTTTTAGCAATGCATATTACTAATCAAAAAGTTAGGAAATTTACATGATGTTAATATCCTAATGATTTTTGGCATAAAAGAAAAAAGGATAATTTTTAGCCATACAGTGTATTGTTGGCAAATATACCCCAGCGACTTATGACTGCCTTTGTGCTCCAGCGTCACATATATGTGGTCAAAACCTTTAAAAAGAGTCTGGTTTCATGGGATCTTTATCCGCTCTCTCCTGGCGCCTGTCAGCAGAAGATGATGCGTCAGGGGCCCGGGGCCAGCAGTGATTTCTGTGTGGACAGCAGGCCGTCGTGTTTAGCCGAGGACGGGAGACTCTCCCCGAGCCACTTTGATTTGTGCCCCACCAAGTTCTATCAGTCTTCTCCTCCTCAGCGGCCTCGGCAGATGTGCTTCGCTTACCTGCCTCCTCCGGCCGTCCTCAAACCCACGCCGTGCCGCGAGGAGCAACCGCTGTCCCCAGGGCCCGCCAACGACAAGAGCGGCGAGTCCAAGAAGAAGAGTGCGTCCGGGAGATCTGGGAAACGCGGGCGTCCGGCGGGCACCACCAAATCAGCCGGATACAGAACCAGCACAGGCAGACCGCTGGGCACCACCAGGGCCGCCGGCTTCAAGACTAGCCCGGGACGGCCCCTGGGGACCACCAAAGCCGCGGGGTATAAAGTGAGTCCCGGTCGCCCGCCGGGGAGCATAAAGAGCCAGTCGCGCCTGAGCTACAGCACCTGCAGCGGAGCCGCGTTTCCCTACAGCGTCATGCACAAACCTGGAGCCCATGACGGTGCGCTGAAGGAGGAGACCACCACAGAGTAACACCACCCTTCACTCCTCATATTACATTCAGTCGCTCAGCCAAAATACACTGACTCTCAGATCATCGGAGATCAGGATGAGTTTGTTTCTTCATCAGGTTTGGAAAAATGTCTCAGCAGGGGTGAATGGGTGCTGTCAGAATGACATCACAGCACTCCAGTCCATCAGTTAACATCTGGAGAAGACAAAAGATGAAACATAATGTCCATAATCCATAAAAACTCTTCCTCCAGTGAAAAAGTGTTCTGGCTGAATCAGGAGAGAAATCTGCAGCGTTTACAAGACAAAACAGCTCTAAAGGAGACAAACGTTTTCACTGGAGGAAGCGTTATTATGGATTATGGACATTATGTTTCATCTTTTATCTTAACTGATGGACTGTAGTGCTGTGATGTCATTCTGACGGCACCCATTCACCCCCGCTGAGACATTTCTCCAAACCCGATGAAGAAACAAACTCATCCTGATCTCCGATGAACTAAGAGTGAGTGCATTTTAATTTTGGCTGAACTATTCCTTTACCCTTAATGCATCCTCAATCAAGAATTCACGAGTTTATCGCACATGGAACAGTGTTGTGAATATTTTTCAAATGTACAATTAAACGTAAAAATCTTATGCAAAACACAACAGTATTGAACAATTAATGAAGTTTCAAATGCATGTTTGGGAGGAGCCTAATCATTCAGTGCTGTGAATCATCCTCACGAGCCTCTATAAGCAGCATCCCTCCACCTCCTGTATTTCTGTTATTCTCTCTCTGGGAAGAACAGCAATGGGGGTTTATCTTGGAGCTCAAGCCGAGACTCGGGTTCGAGCCTCCGTCGAGGACGGCAGCCCGAGTTTGTTATCCTATAAAGGGTTAGTTCACCCAAACATTTAAATTCTGTCATTAATTACTCACCCTCATGTCATCCAAACCTGTAAGACCTTCGGAACACAAATTAAGGTATTTTGGATGAAATCTGAGAGCTCTCTGACTCGATCCTAACACGATCAAGGCTCAGAAACATAGCAAGGGCATCTGTAAAGTAGTCCAAACGATATAATGAAATGAAAAGCCGTGTTTCTGAATGACAGAACCTAGTGAGACCATGTAGACAGAGAAGAGAAGTTGTCCGAGAACTGAGCCCTGAGGCATCCCAGTAGCTAGAGAAGTGGTCCAAATACTGAGCCCTGAGGAGGCACTCCAGTAGCTATAGAAGTGGTCCAAATACTGAGCCATGAGACACTCCAGTAGCTAGAGAAGTGGTCCAAGCACTGAGCCATGAGGCATACCAGTAGCTAAAGAAGTGGTCCAAATACTGAGCCATGAGGTACTCCAGTAGCTAAAGAAGTGGTCCAAATACTGAGCCATGAGGTACTCCAGTAGCTAGAGAAGTGATCCAAATACTGAGCCATGAGACACTCCAGTAGCTAGAGAAGTGGTCCAAGCACTGAGCCCTGAGGCACTCCAGTAGCTAGAGAAGTGGTCCAAGTACTGAGCCCTGAGGCATCCCAGTAGCTAAAGAAGTGGTCCAAATACTGAGCCATGAGGTACTCCAGTAGCTAGAGAAGTGGTCCAAATACTGAGCCATGAGGTACTCCAGTAGCTAGAGAAGTGGTCCAAATACTGAGCCATGAGGTACTCCAGTAGCTAGAGAAGTGGTCCAAGCACTGAGCCCTGAGGCACTCCAGTAGCTAGAGAAGTGGCCCAAGTACTGAGCCCTGAGGCATCCCAGTAGCTAAAGAAGTGGTCCAAATACTGAGCCCTGAGGCACTCCAGTAGCTAAAGAAGTGGTCCAAATACTGAGCCCTGAGGCACTCCAGTAGCTAGAGAAGTGGCCCAAGTACTGAGCCCTGAGGCATCCCAGTAGCTAGAGAAGTGGCCCAAATACTGAGCCCTGAGGCATCCCAGTAGCTAAAGAAGTGGTCCAAATACTGAGCCCTGAGGCACAACAGTAGCTAGATAGGTTCAATGGTAATTTTAAAAAGCTACGAGAATACTTTTCATGCGCAAAGAAAACAATAATAATAACAGTTACCCCAGAACTTAACAATGTAATCCGTGTTGTTTACGTTCAGTAAAAAGCGCGCACATGCTGAACGTAAACAACACGAAATACGTTGTTAAGTTCTGGAGTGCCTCAGGGCTCAGTTCTTGGACCACTTCTCTTCTCGGTCTACATGGTCTTACTAGGTTCTGTCATTCAATTACGGTTGAACCATGATGTCACATGGATGATATTAACAATCTCCTTTCTACTTTTCTGAGCCTTGATGGTGTTAGGATCCTTGCTGTCTATGAGAGCTCTTGGATTTGATCAAAAATATCTTTATTTGTGTTCCGAAGATGAACGGCGGTCTTACGGGTTTGGAACGACATGAGGGTGATTAATTAATGACAGAATTTTAATTTTTGGGTGAACTAACTCTAACCATCAGGGCTGGATGGGCAGGCAAACTTGTGAATAATACAATATATAACGGTTTGCTTTACAGAACCTTCATAAGTTGAATAAAAACAAAGCAAAAAACACTGACACGCATTCTCAATTCATCATAGAGCTTAAAAATCCCACTGAATTGTTTTTGTAGAAAAGGTACATCACCATCTTTCCCTTATCAAAGTAATCTAAACACACCTGATATCATAATTAAAGCTTCCCAACTCATAAATACCAAATTTCCAGGAGGATTGAGCACACCACTATTACTTAACTTGATGAGGCCGTTATTGGAGCTTGATCAGTTGGAAGAAAGTTCTGAGCTATTGTGACAAATATTTGGGTCAGTGTTTTTCATCAGTGTATGTTCTGTTAGTGTTTGGCTGCTTTTCATTGGGCTTGGATTCATTAAATCTATTTTTCTTCCTCGTCTAGAATACCAAAAATGCTGTTTCAATCTCCGCCGTTCCTCCTCGGCGGCTTCCCTGTACGAAACCAAAAAAAAACTCAGCCGATCAGCGTCATGCCATCGGAGGCCTTTTCCCCGGCGGCCGTGTGTCCAGACGCTGGTCAGTCGAGAAACACTCTGCCGGTACCCATCCACAGCGCTCTGCCATCATACTCCTGAACTCTTCTGACACACACACACACACACACACACACACACACACACACACACACAGGTCACTGGACTCTGCTGACCGTGGCAGACCGTCTGGCCGTTTCTCTCTCCGCTGAAGCTGTAAATACGTCTCCGGCACTCTGTAGTCACTCTGAATGTCCATTGCATGTCATGTTGGGTTGTTCGTGAGCTCGTTTCTTAAAGGTGACATATCATGCAAATCTGACGTTTCCAGGTTCTAAGTGCTATAATCTAGTCCCCTGTGCGTCTACCAACCAATGAAACGTGAAAAAGATCAAGCCAGTTACAGCCTTTTTCTGCAAGCATCTGGAAAAACGAGCGCGTCTGATTTCGATTTTTGTAACTCGTGTGTGTTTTTAGCGTAAACTTAGTTTAGCAGCCACTTTCTGTGCGTGTGCACTCAGAAGTTTAAACTAATATGGTTTATATTAGTTCATGAAATGCATGATTTCAGCGCGATACACATGATAATCAGAACCATAACAGATGTTTTTAGCAGCTCCGAGCTGTAATGGAACAGCTCTATTCTGGAAAAGGGGGCGGGGAGCAGCAGCAGCTCATTTGCATTTGAAGAGACATGCACGAAAACAGCCTGTTTCTGCTTCCACTCAAAATCGCATTTTCTAAATGATATAATGAATGATCTGTGGGTTTCTTTGAGCTGAAATTACACAGACACATTCTGGGGACACATGAGAATTATATTACGTATTGTAAAAAGGGCATAATATGTCTCGTTTAAGCTTGATTCACATAGTGATACACGATAACGAGTGCAATAGTTTCATTGAAGCGTATTTCTCCCATTCCAGCACTCCACCAAAGAACTCCAGCAGCTCTTTAATACTCTATAATTACACACGTCTTGTTCCTTTTCTATTGTATTTATTATTCTGATGATTATTGTTGGTGTGGGAATGCTGTCAGCATCTTGTGAACAAGTGATGTAAAAACTTATGGTTTAATATCACAATGATGAGTAGTGTGTAGCCTGTTAGTATCAATGTGTGGAATTAAGAGCAGGTTTATGTTCAATATTTGTTACATTCATATAATCAGTGACGTGGGATTTTATTCTCTCCTTGTTTGTTTACTTTCTAATACAGTTACAATATGAGGAAATACATGTTTGTGTATGTTTTATTAAAATGTAACTACATCGAGGAAGTCGTATTGCTCTTTATTTAATTCTACACCAATAACCTTGGACTTTTATTTGACTTTAATGGTTTTAAACAAGTGTACAATACTAGATATAAGAACACAAGAATAGCCCGGTATTTACTCGGTATAGGATCGATACTGGCCCGGTATTTACACGGTATCGGATCGATACTAGCCCGGTATTTACACGGTATCGGATCGATACTGGCCCGGTATTTACTCAGTATCGGATCGATACTGGCCCGGTATTTACTCAGTATCAGATTTATACTGGCCCGGTATTTACTCAGTATCGGATCGATACTGGCCCGGTATTTACTCAGTATCGGATTGATACTGAAATTTGCAGTATCACACACCCCTAATGTCAGGTCACCAGAATATTTGGCTAATCTTCTCGGTAATTAGACCGCGATGGAAATGCCTGGATTGCGAAGGCTACGTATATGTGGGGTGGAGCTATCAAAATAGGGGCGAGGCCCTTTTGGGGGAGGGGCGTGTTTGTTTTGCTGATTTCAAATATCAACACCAGCTTCCAGAAATTGCTTTCCGTGCCTTTAAGAGGTCATTTAAGATTTCTAATTTCTGAGTTATGGCTCAAATTTAAACACAAAATCGTGTCTTGCCTGTAAAATTGTAACTGTAAAAATGTATTTACTATTTAATATCATGGGGGGAGCTTTTCAAACTTATAGATAAATACAAACTTAATAGTTAATGGGAAGCTTCTTTATGTGATCAGTACTCCACTAGACACAGTCCCAACTTATTCATCTTCCATCCACACCCACGTCTGCCAGAGGTCATGAATGCCTGTCCCATAGGAGATGCTGACCCAGAAGATGACATCGACACCAGAGTCAATAAGATGAAAGGTCTCAATGAATCGGTATGTATTTGAATAATAAAGGTAGATGAAGTAGTGAATTACTATCAGAATTAGATCTAGGCATAGGCTGATTCTGCTTTATCTCTCTTTAGTTATAAACCCCCTTGAGGACCCCCTTGAAAACGAGATGATGCATCTCAAGGGGTTTATCCCAAATAAAATGTATTATTATTATTATTATTATAAAAGCAATTAAATCATGTGAAGCCACTCTCCTTCACTCTGTTCCATTGTAATGATTAAACGTCGTTCCTCATTGTTCTATCTTGGCCTGACTGAGACGCCATTGATCAAGAGACCAGAGAATTCTGGATTTTAAATGAGTTTTAATTTTGGGTGGAGCCTCCAGTACATGGAATCTAATGTGTGTATAATTTACTGAACAACAAACAAATTAATGTTACACATGGCAGCTTTCACAGGGATGTAATCATTCTGAAATTCATTTCAGATCGATAATGCCTGCCTCAAGATTGTGGAAGAAGCTGCACGAAGACATGTACTTTATACTATTATCTTATTTTAGATGTATTAATTTGGATATATGTATGTTTAATTACTTATGTTCTTGACTCAGACTCAGTATCTCAGACTCCGTATCTCAGACTCCGTATCTCAGACTCAGTTTCTCAGACTCCGTATCTCAGACTCCGTATCTCAGACTCCGTATCTCAGACTCAGTATCTCAGACTCTGTATCTCAGACTCTGTATCTCAGACTCAGTATCTCAGACTCAGTATCTCAGACTCAGTATCTCAGACTCCGTATCTCAGACTCGGTATCTCAGACTCCGTATCTCAGACTCAGTAACTCAGTATCTCAGACTCAGTAACTCAGTATCTCAGACTCGGTATCTCAGACTCGGTATCTCAGACTCGGTATCTTAGACTCGGTATCTCAGACTCTCAGACTCGGTATCTCAGACTCTCAGACTCGGTATCTCAGACTCAGTAACTCAGACTCAGTATCTCAGACTCAGTAACTCAGACTCAGTATGTCAGACTCGGTATCTCAGACTCAGTATGTCAGACTCAGTATGTCAGACTCAGTATCTCAGACTCAGTAACTCAGACTCAGTATCTCACACTCAGTATCTCAGACTCAGTATCTCAGACTCAGTATCTCAGACTCAGTATCTCAGACTCAGTATCTCAGACTCAGTAACTCAGACTCAGTATCTCAGACTCAATATCTCAGACTCAGTATGTCAGACTCGGTATCTCAAGACTCGGTATCTCAGACTCGGTAACTCAGACTCAGTATGTCAGACTTAGTATCTCAGTATCTCAGACTCAGTAACTCAGACTCAGTATCTCAGACTCGGTATCTCAGACTCAGTAATTCAGACTCGGTATCTCAGACGCGGTATCTCAGACTCGGTAACTCAGACTCAGTATGTCAGACTCAGTATCTCAGTATCTCAGACTCAGTAACTCAGACTCAGTATCTCAGAATCCGTATGTCAGACTCAGTATCTCAGACTCAGTATGTCAGACTCAGTATCTCAGTATCTCAGAATCCGTATGTCAGACTCAGTATCTCAGACTCGGTAACTCAGACTCAGTATGTCAGACTCAGTATCTCAGTATCTCAGACTCAGTATCTCAGACTTAGTATCTCAGACTCAGTATGTCAGACTTGGTATCTCAGACTCAGTATCTCAGACTCAGTAATTCAGACTCGGTATCTCAGACTCGGTATCTCAGACTCGGTATCTCAGACTCGGTATCTCAGACTCGGTATCTCAGACTCAGTATCTCAGACTCAGTATCTCAGACTCGGTATCTCAGACTCAGTATCTCAGACTCGGTATCTCAGACTCAGTATCTCAGACTCAGTAATTCAGACTCGGTATCTCAGACTCAGTATCTCAGTATCTCAGACTCAGTAATTCAGACTCGGTATCTCAGACTCAGTATCTCAGACTCAGTATCTCAGACTCAGTAATTCAGACTCAGTATGTCAGACTCAGTATCTCAGTATCTCAGACTCAGTATCTCAGACTCAGTATCTCAGACTCGGTATCTCAGACTCAGTATCTCAGACTCAGTAATTCAGACTCGGTATCTCAGACTCGGTATCTCAGACTCAGTAATTCAGACTCGGTATCTCAGACTCGGTATCTCAGACTCAGTAATTCAGACTCTGTATCTCAGACTCAGTATCTCAGACTCAGTATCTCAGACTCAGTATCTCAGACTCGGTATCTCAGACTCGGTATCTCAGACTCAGTAATTCAGACTCGGTATCTCAGACTCGGTATCTCAGACGCGGTATCTCAGACTCAGTAATTCAGACTCGGTATCTCAGACTCTGTAATTCAGACTCGGTATCTCAGACGCGGTATCTCAGACGCGGTATCTCAGACTCAGTAATTCAGACTCGGTATCTCAGACGCGGTATCTCAGACTCGGTAATTCGGACTCGGTATCTCAGACGCGGTATCTCAGACGCGGTATCACAGACTCGGTATCTCAGACTCAGTATCTTAGACTCCGTATCTCAGACTCAGTAACTCAGTATCTCAGACTCAGTAATTCAGACTCTGTATCTCAGACTCTGTATCTCAGACTCGGTAACTCAGTATCTCAGACTCAGTATCTCGGCTGTACTAAGTCACTGTTGGCAAAGTGATGCTAGAAAGGTTTTATACAAATAGAGAGCATATACATTTACATATTTTACAAAGGCACGGACAGAGATTTGCACACTGGACAGAAGAAGCATCCCATGTCTTTCAGAGAACCCTTGAGACTGTCTTTAGGTTGTCAAAATCCACCTCCACCAAACAGCAGAAGAGTTGTGGTTGAAGAGGACACGGAGAAGGTAAATTATTCTAGTGGCCATATATCAAGGAGTCACTTGCAAGCTGGATAAATAGTTGCATTTGTTTGTGCCATAATATAAATGCACTCAGGAGTCAATTCCCTGAAGCAAAGGATGGCTTTATGTTTATATTCCGTCTCAATATTGTGTTGATAAACAAGGCCTGAGGTCAATGCCATGTTCCTCAAACAGTAATTAGGAGGGAGGGAATTAATCAATTTATTAATGATTTGACTTTTTATAAATATTTTTGTATTTCTTAGATGCAGACATTTGTTAAAGTATGCTGAAATAAGTAATACATATCTTTAGTAAATTAAATATAAAACACATATGCACAAATAAAGTCTAGCAAATATAAAAAAAGGATTTTACTGAATTAATTTAATTTGCGCTAATTTAATTGATTACTCAATTTAATCAATATGTTTTATATCAAGAGTTAGAATCACTAGTAAATTACTATTTCCGGTATGGATCGGGTAGTAACACATGAAAACATTACATAATTATTAGTATTATAACAACTTTGTTATTGTAACCACCGAAATTGCCGTAAATAATGATTTTTTTTTATTTCCTTTTAATTGTATTATGCCATACATCAGAACAACTTAACGAGAAACATTCAAATGTAAAATTAAAATTGAAAAAGATGAACAATTAACTATGTTATTAAATCAAATCCACTCAACTGCAAAGAAATGTCCAATATTTTCTTAATGAAAATTGCAGTAGATGCATTCCCGCACATGCGCAGTACAAATCGTGTTTCTTTTTTGTTTTTTAATCAAAACAGATACAATGTATTTGTTCACATCGTTTCCCTGTGCTGTATACAAAACTCGGTTCTCGCGAGATTACATGCTTCTCCCTGGAGCTTACTCTCGCGAGACTACAGTCGGTGTTGTTTTTTTATGCCAAGGTACCAAAGATAAAAGTACAGAGAAGAACAGCATTATGTACAAACAGGTGACATTTCCTGCAAAGCAGTTTTAAATGCATGTAACGTTAACAAAAATAATCCAAAACAAAGCTTTTGTTTTAAGAGCTTTAAGATTGTTGGAAGATGAAATAGTTTATACTGTTGAACCTCTTTTAAAAAATAATAATAAATAAAGGATTTTGATGAGTGAATTTACTGTGGTGAATATGAAATTTAGCAAGAAGTAATAATAAAATATCTATTAATTTTAATCGTGTTTCGGGTACGGATCGAGTTGTGCGTAGCTGCGCCGGAACCGGAAGCTGAATCATTCCTCTTTCAGTCCGTCGAACGAAAACATCAACATTAAGATAATCGCGAGTCATGATTGTGAACTGATCTGCGGCAGAATGGGCTCAGCACCGGACAGACTCCGCGGAGTGGTGATGTGGCTGATCATCACCGGACTCGTGCGTCTGTCACACGGAGGTAATGTTATAAACACCGGATCCTGACCGAAACACTCGGTGGTCTGACTCTCTGTCTCCACAGATGCGGTCGAGGTCACCGGTCCGTCGGATCCGGAGCAGGTGCTGGGAGCGCCTCAGCCCGCGGAGCTCGAGCAGCTGGCGGGGGGAGCGTGCGCTGAGGGCCGCTGTGAGACCGAGACCGAAGTGCTGCTGTCCGCCGTCACCGGAAACCTCACCGAGACCGTCAAGACGTACAAAGTCAGCTGCGAGAACCGGAACATCACCGGGATCGCGCGCTTCTCGGTGCAGATACTCAACGCTTCTCAGGTGAACCGATACCGCTTCACACATAACGGACAAGAAGTAATAGAATCTCTTATGGTCATAATGCTGTATTTGTTTAATAGACGATACAGAAAACGTTAAAATATAATATTATACATTCAAATATCATCTATTTCTGTGATGCGCAGCTGTATTACTCCACACGTGATCTTAATAATCATTATAATATTCAAATTTACTGCTCAAGAAACATTTATGATTATTATCAATCTTAAAAAACGTATACAAGACCAACATTTAAAAAAAGAAACACTTTTATTAATAAAGGACGCATTATAGATATGTTACATTAGATTTATATTTAAAAAAAAGCTGTTGTTTTGTATTTTATTAATCTGTGAATGCAAAAAAATTAAATAAATCACTTTGCACAAAAATAATGCGCAGCATGACTGTTTCTAACATTGATAATAATCATAAATGTTATGATTTCTGATGATCACGTGACACATAAGACTGCAGTACAATACAGATTTGATCAAATTACAGTTTAATACATATTCACATTGAAAAATATCTGATTTATATTATAATAATATTGATATTTTACTGTATTTTTGATCAAATGAAGCAGCTTCGGTGAGCCGACTTGTTGTGTGAGGCTCCCAGTCACTGGGTTAGTTTATGAAAATTAATTATTATATGCTAATAAAGAGATCAGTGATTGCTCTACAAGATATAATTTGAAATAAAATGAGTTGATCAAATAGAATTAGAATGAAGATGGTTCTGTTCCTCTGATTTGTGTGGAGGAAACGTGTGGGCGGAGCTTGGTTCTGTGCATCTGTTGATTGGATGCTGAGGTGCAAGCTCCGCCCACGGGTTAAATCTGAATAAGCTCTAGCTGTGTTTGTTTTCTCCGCAGGACCTGATGGAGCTCCTGAATGCTAACAGCACCGAGTGCACCTTGGTTCTGTTTTACACCACGTGGTGTCAGTTTTCGGCGAACCTCGCGCCTCACTTCAACGCCCTGCCGCGAGTCTTTCCCAGCATGCACTTCATCGCGCTCGACGCGTCCCAGCACAGCAGGTTGATCGGTGACGTTCCCTCATCACGGTCTGGCCCGCTGAGCGTGTTTCTGTCTTCATCAGCTGCGTTTCTCTCTCGCTCTGTTCACAGTCTCTCTACGCGCTTCGGCACGGTGGCCGTACCCAATATACTCTTGTTTCAAGGAGCCAAACCCATGGCCAGGTTCAACCAGACAGACAGAACGCTAGCAACGCTGAGCTCCTTCATCACGAACCAGACAGGTGTGACGGGATTTTCATTTTTGGGTGTACTGTCTCTTTAAGGGGTTAATACGAGCTACTTGAGGCTGAGTAAATGATGACAGGATTTTCATTTTTGGGTGAACTGTCTCTTTAAGGGGTTAATACGAGCTACTTGAGGCTGAGTAAATGATGACAGGATTTTCATTTTTGGGTGAACTGTCTCTTTAAGTGCCACGCACCATTTGTGACCATAGACGTGGCAGTGCTCTATCCAAACGTAAACCGCTATAATTCATGAACGCTTTAGAATACAGACCTAAAGTTGATCTATTTTTATTGAAGAAGACGACGTCAATCAGATTATTGCACAAGTGGAGTCGTTTCAAAATTCGAAAGTATGAAAAGTTATAGAAGTTTACATTTACTGTAAAGAAAACGCACTGTAGCATTTTTTTATTTTAATATCTTACAAAATATTTTCGAATCAAAAATTGCTATAAAATTAAAGCCTTATGTCTAATTAAGGTATGTTCCAAATTTGAAGTTGATATTAAAAAATAGAGGTTCCTGTGAGATTTTATTTAAGGCGTTATTCCACAAACAGCCACCGGGTGCCAGCAAAACTTCAATTTTGTGTCATAAATGTCTAAATTTCTCTGTAAATATGTCTCTCTGGAGCACAGAAGCAGTCATAAGCAGCACAGCTATATTTGTAGCAATAGCCAACAATACATTGTTTGGGTCAAAATTATACATTTTTATTTGATGCCAAAAATCTGATATTAAGATCATGTAAATTTCCTACCGTAAATATATCAAAACTTAATTATTGATTAGTAATATGCATTGCTAAGAATTCATTTGAACAAATTTAAAGACGATTTTCTCAATATTTCAATTTTTTTGCACCCTCAGATTCCAGATTTACAAATATTGTCCAAACCATACATCAATGGAAATATTATTTATTCAGTTTTCAGATGATGCATACATCTCAATTTCAGAAAAATGTACTGTTTTTGTGCTCCAGGGTCACATATTACAATATGGCAAAATAACCAGTCTTTCCAACAATGTATTTTTTCATGATTTTGTAATATGACTTTTAACTCCTCCCACTGAAGGGGAGGAGTCCGCTGAAAGATTTTTATAGTTGTCCGATTTCAAAATGGTTTGAATTTTGTGATTTAAGCTTTCAAATGATATAAATGTCAATATGTGACGTCGAAAAAGAACGCACACTTAAAGCACTCGCGGGGTTAAACTGCAGCTGTTTCTGTGATGAAGTATGCACTACATGCTGACTCCGTGTGTCCTCCAGGTTTCGAAGCGGGTCCGGATCCGGCCGTGCTGGAGGAAGACTGCGCCGGACCGCTGCCTGCGGTTCCCGTCAGAGGCATCGACTGGCTCTTTGTGTTCTCGGTGCTGTTTATATCCGGCTTCAGCGTCTATGCTATCCTCTGCTCCGACAGCGTCCGCTGGCTCGTTCCAGGACAGGACCACGAGCATCAGGACTAGAGTCTCAGTGTGCATACTGGAGAATAAACAAGTGTGTGAATGTGAAGAACCAGTACTTGTTTCTGTAGTATCAGTGTATTGCTGGACTTGGTGTTACATCGGACTAGCAGAAGAAAGACACATCAAATAAAAGCTGCACGGGTCCATAGTGGACAAAACGGTCCTACAGATCTGAAGCGCGGGAGAAAAGAGTTCAGTTTGGTCTCATTTTAAAGAAGACCTTTCACAGATTATTGTTGGGGTTAAAAAAGTTAAACCGCACGCACGCTCACACACGCACTTCACTCTCACACACACACACACACACAACACACGTACTCACTCTCAAACACACACACTCAAACATACACTCACTCTCACACACAGACACACACACACACACTCAAACACACACACACACACACACTCAACACACACACACACACACTCAGACACACACACACTCACACAGAGACACTCACACTCAAACACACAGACACACACACTCAAACACACACTCACACAGAGACACTCAGACACAGACACACACTCACACAGAGACACTCAGACACACACACTCAGACACACACACACTCACTCACACACACACACACACACACACACACACACAGAGTGGTCCCGAGAGGAACTATATTGTGTATCTACTGCAAAACAGATTTACTAAATTAAATATTTTTTCCAATAAAAACACACACCTGAGCCTAAATCTGTGCAGCTGCCAATAACAGTCAACATGATCAAAACAAGGGTTCAAATGGAAGCGTATGACTGACACATAAAGCACAGTGAGGTCATGTGATATTAGAGCACTCAATCACCCACAATCCTTTGCGTTTATTGTCTATTGACATTACCTATGTATGCTGCAATAATAAAAAGTCACTTAATATAAAATATTCGTGCACAATTAAGTATTTGGTCGCTGCAGAAGACATGCACGCTTACTAGAGCGTCTCATTCTAGTATATTTTAGTACATTTGAGTAACTATTGGAGAAGTGTGTTTTATGGACTGTACTGTGTTAACTGCACTAATCACGTGATATATTTAATTTTGTTCATATTTGCTGTAAGTGCAACATATTTTGAGCTTTCTAAGTGAAAAGCTTCTTTAATAGTGACCGCTGGATTATAAGGGGCCTCACTAGGGTGCACGCTGTGTGATTGTGATCAGGCGCGCTCGGGGCAGCCCTGCAGTGGCGATGATGAGCTGGTTAATGTTCACTCGATGGCCGAGCGCGTTCACTAAACTAACCCGCTGTTATATGTCTGCTGACGGTGGCGCGGGGAAGAACATGGTAAGACTTTATTATTCTATTATTATTCTCATTTCGACCGAGATTTGCGAACGCGTTCTGTGCGTGAGCGTGACGTCGGCAGCTGCTCGACCAATCAGCGGCGTCGCGTCCGGAGGGTAGCGCTAACGCGAGCTAGCATTTGGCAGCTAATTAGAGAAATTAAACCTGTGCTGCGTCCCAATTCGCCTACTTATACTATGCTCTAAAAGCATGTAATAATCATATTATCATGATTATTACATGATACGGCAATCATGACGTAAAATTGTCACATCAAATATCCGCCAAACAATCCGTCAACAATCACTGGTACAAGCTACCAACACAGTGTATCATAAATTAACTATTATTAGTATTATTAAAGTCCAAATAGCAGCTAACTCGACTCTGTGTAATTCGGATATAAATGTGTGGTTGTATCGTCTGGGTCACTTTATAATAGTCTGTTGCTAGGTACTTTTGGAAGAAAAGGTTGCTAGGGTAGTGTGAACCGTTGCTATGTTTGGCAACACTGTAACACGTTCGAAAAGCAACAAAACGATCATCGTTTGGGTATTTTGTATTTGTTTATTTATTTTATAAAAACACGTTGTTTTGTTTTGTTTACAAAATGAGTGTAATTTTTTAAAATTACAATTGTAATAAAACGAGCACACTAATAACAGATCATGCACTGCTTGTGTTTATGGATTTTGACCAATATAAGATTATAACATGTTATTAAAACTGCAGTGATATGTACTGACTGGTTAATAACCCTGTTCAACCGACAGGTGGCGCAATAACTCTTATGATCAAAGCTGCTGCTGCTGTTTTAAACTGTGTGTGTGTGTGTGTGTGTGTGTGTGTGTGTGTGTGTGTGTGTGTGTGTGTGTGTGTGTGTGTGTGTGTGTGTTGTGTGTGTGTGTGTGTGTGTGTGTGTGTGTGTGTGTGTGTGTGTGTGTGTGTGTGTGTAGTGTGTGTGTACACACACACATATATATATATATATATTAGTTATTTGTAATATAACATATTAACAGTGTTGGACTAGTTACGTACTGTAATAATATTAATGTTTACAGTAACTAATGACTAATAATATTACGGTTACATCCATAAAACAGCGTAGTACTTTTAATGCCTCGACCACGCTGATTTAAAATCCCAAAATTGAATAATTAATAGATTTATGTTCATAATTCCCACACATGCATGTGATTCTCCAGCTCGGAATATGAACAATCTTACATTCAGCAGATATTATATTTGATATGAACACTGTATTACTGTACTCTGATCAGCATGTGCTACATTATATCACTATAATTCTGAAATATTAAACCGTTTCTGATTTGATCAAATACATAATGAAATATAATCATATGTGTAACGGAGATATTACAATCAGCTTCCAGCTACACATGATAATTAATAAGATTGAATGTCTGTTAATCAGTGTTTGTAATGACTTCAGACTGATGTAATGTGCATTTGGATTAAATTATGAGTTATTAGTAACATTTATGAGGAAGATACAAAGTATCAACTTCTGTGTGAATGTAACAAATTATTGCCGCCAGAAAGTTACAATATTACTTCTATATGTTACATTCCTTGAGTAACGAGGATAACACTGAATATTAAAGCATTAGTTCTTTAAAAGCACATATTAGCACCTTTTTAATTTAAATTTGTTGATGTTTTTATGTGTATAATGTTTATATATTCTGTCTTGGTGTGCATTTAGAACACATTTATATGTAAATTTAGCCATAAACCATACATTTTATTAATTTTAGAAGTTATATTTTCATTCTATAATCACTTTATCACTGCTGTCATAACGAAAGCGCTCCTTTTAATCATTAGTGTAACGATGCTAAAACACAACGCATGGTTTTACTAACTGTAATTACTTTAATTATTTAAAGATATAGTCAGTTACTTTTTACATTTATGTAAAAAAAAAAATAGAATGTTGAGGTCACGTTGTAACAATTTGGTTTGATACACAAGTGTTTTTAAACATAATTTTATGAATGCATAGATCATGAAAGAAGCACGTTTTGAATATGACCGCGTGTATATTTGTAGCAATAGCCAACAATACATCAAAAAATGTCAAAAATAATTAGGATATTAAGATGATGCTCCATTAAAGATATTTTATAAATATGTCAAAACGTAATTATGCATTGCTAAGAAATTATTTTAAAGGTGAATTTTTTTTTGCACGATTTTCAAATATTGTCCTATCATAACAAACCATGCATATGATATATGATATAATGATGTGTTGTGTTGAGGCTGCAGACTGGCTGTCCTCCGCCGAGCGAGAGCAGTTTCTCCTGGAGCTGAGGGCCACTGGATGGATGGAGGTCGAGGACCGCGACGCTCTTCACAAGGAGCTGCACTTCAAATCCTTCAACCAGGTCTGCCACGACACGCACCTAAACTACTACTACAGTGCTCAGCGTAAATGAGTACACCCAGTTTGAAAAGTAACATTTTAAACAATATCTCAATGAACACAAAAACATTTTTCAAAATGTTGACAAGACTAAGTTTTATATAACATCTGTTTAACTTATAACATGAAAGTAAGGTTAATAATATAACTTAGAGAACAAAATTTTCAGTTTTACTCAAATTAGGGTGATGCAAAAATGAGTACACCCCACTGAAAGTCTCTGGAGCAAAGCTAAATGTTAGACTACAAATGTGTAATTTAACAAGAATTCAACCACAGGTGAGTCTAATAATTCATTACACAGGTGACAGTTGACTATAAAAGGGTGTTACATAAAGAAAACCCCTTCCCATTTCATGCTGTCAGCAATGGCACCACATGGAAGAGAAATGTCACAAGACCTGAAAAAGAAAATAATTTATTTACACAAGAAAGGTGAAGGCTACAAGAAGATCAGCAAAGCTTTACTTATCAGTCAGAATACTGTAGCAAAAGTGGTACAAACATTTAAAAAAGATGGAACTGCAACCATCTCACAGAGACGTCCAGGTCGTCCGCGGAAGTTAACACCTCGTCAGGAGCGTCTTCTGATGAGAAGGGTTGAAGAAAATCGATATGCAAGTTCACTGCAGTTATCTAAAGAAGTAGAAAGCCAAACTGGGGTGACTATTTCCCGTGACACAATACGGCGTACACTGCAGAGGAATGGCATGCATGGGTGCCGCGTATAACAGGTCGGGTAGTAAAAAAAATGCATTCTGATTATTTTCGGGTGGATAAAATAAATCATAAATGATGCAATATTAAAAAAAAAAAATTTAAACATTGTTTTCACTAGACAGACGATTTCATTTGTGTGTGGGATAGAAACGTGTGACATTCCAGATAAAGTTTAAAAGGACTAAAGCCTCTGTTAATGCTATTAAGTAGGCGAATATGGCCAAAGAAGATATTTTGTTTTATAAATAAATGTTCTTACAGCATTGTCCCCAATTGTAAGTCGCTTTGGATAAATTAGTAAATGTAAATGTAGAGCGGCCGCGATCATCTGGTGCCCGTAAAGCCTGCGCTCCGCAGACGTGTGCAGTGATCAGCTCTAACGTCACTGAATCTACTGTTAAAAATTAACCATCCGTTCATCATATCATCATGTAAAACATACACCACATATAGTGCATTTTTCATAGTTTCTCGAAATGCGATGACTGCAGACTATGTACGTCCTCACGCGTTGACGTCATCGAATTGCGATTGTGAGGTCCTCCAAATGCATGAGTACCGATCGAGTCCTAAAATGTTATTATCGGCCGATGAGCATCCCTAGAAGGAACCTTGGGCACATAGCCGGGCCGGGGCCTCAGTGTTGCACTGGAGTTAGCCGGCCCAAACTCAAGGCACAAATCGTCGACCGAAAATGCCTGCAGGTCCCCAACCTCTTAATCGAGGCCAATGCAGTCAGGAGTAGGGTTTTCATAGAGAGAAACTTCAACTGAATGCAAAGGCTCAAAGGGGCCGTTTGTAGGGCTCTTGGCACCAATGCCAAATCCCAAGAGGGTAGGGAGGGAGGCCTAGGAGTATTTAACCTCCTGACCCCTCTAAGAAACCTGACAACCAGATCGTGCTTCCGCACTGACCTCCCCTCTACGGGGTCGTGGTGAGAAAAAATAGCAGTAAGATAAACCTTAACGCTCCAACCCTTGTTGCAAAAAGTCTAAAGGTCCGCAGGAGCCACCGGGACGGACTGGGGAGTGCTAGCCAGGCTCTGAGAGACTGTACCAGCGGAACCAACGGGGCGACTGATGGTAGGCAGGGGGCGGGGTCTAGGTGTGAAGTGTAACACTCACCTGATTCCTCCTCGTGAGGGAGGAAAGGCAAGAACCCGGCTTGAGCCTTGTGACAGCCCCGCGTGTGACGACATGAAGCAGGGACTCGAGTGTTACACTTACCTGGTTCCACGAATGGGCAGGAGGGGTGCTTCTGGGCAACCCACTGCTGCCCACTGGCGAGAGAAGAGGAGGGAAGCAAACCCGTGATGCACAGCTCGCAACTCTCCTCCTCTTGAGACCTAGAGACTGAGGAAACCGCTCTTCTATTGAAGTTTTGGTGAACAAAAACAAAACTAAACAAAAGATTATCCACCCGGCCCTCCTCCGAGGGAGGGAGTGGTGCGGTCACCATCTCCTGATGAGCAGTCTCCTCCATCTCTGGGTCGCCCACCTCAGGGCCTCTTGCACTTGCACTTGCTGCCAGGTTTGACGGGGCCTGGATGGGCTGCGCGTCCGGCCTGCTCCCCGACGCTGCCTGAAGGAAGGCTGCTGCGGCTGCATGGGAGTGAGGGCAGCCACAGGAGGGCGTCCATGGCGACAAGCAGGCTGAGGGGCTACAGCCGGAGTGGAAGCTGCAGGTTTCCTCTGATGCATGATGTGTTTGATCGCCTCAGTCTGCTTCTGTGCTGCCGAGAACTGCTGGGCAAAACTCTTGAGAGCATTGCTGAAGAGGCCGGTCTGCGACACGGGAGCATTTAGGAACTGCACCTTCTCATGCTCCTTTATGTCAGCTAGACACACCCAGAGATGGCACTCCTGGACCACTAGCGTGGACCGTCGCAGCACGCAGTTCATGTAGTACCGCCAGGTCGTGACCACCCTCATGCAGGTCTTTCAGGGCTTTGGCCTGGTGGACCTGCAGTAACGCCATGGCGTGGATGGCAGAAGCCACCTCCCCACAAGCTCTGTAAGCACTGCCAGTTAGACCTGACAAATACCTACAGGCCCGTGAGGGGAGACACGGATCACCCCACAGAGTGGTAGCGGCTGTTGGACACAGTTGCATGGCCACAGACCGCTCCACCAAGGGGATGCCCACGTACCCCAAAGCGGCTCCACCATCGAGGGTGGTGAGGGGGGAGGAGCTACAAGATTTGTTTCGGGCAGTAAAAGGTGCCTTCCACGATCTTGTGAGCTCCTCATGCACTTCCGGGAAGAATGGCACCGGAGGGTTCTCAGCGCGACCCCCACCGGGAAACCACTCGTCCAGCCTCGAAGGATCGGGACACGGTGGAGGATTCCACATGAGCCCAACATTCTCGACGGCCTGGGAAAGCATGGTCATCATCTCTGGGTCTGGCTCGGACAATGCTACCACATCCAAAGTGGGCAACGCAACGGGGTCATCATCCCGGGAGAGAGAAAGAGCTCACCCTCGGATACAGCGATCGACATCTGGGCATTAGGGGGAGCACCGAAGGAAACGGGCAGTGTACCCCTTTCTACAGAGGTCACAGCCCGCTCCAACGGCAACCCCACCGGCTGCGGAGCGCTTGAGGGGTGAGGAACTCCTCTTGGGGAAGCCCTCACTGTGACCCTCAAATCACCTCTGACTCCACTGGAAACAGCACCGCCCCGGATGCCGGGACGAACCTACCAGGATGAAAGCTGGATCGCGGCAGAGGCAGAGAGATCTATTATGCAATTCCGAGATGGTCATATCCCCACAAGAAGTTAAAGGTCTGCTACCTGACCCGAGCCCGCGGGTCCCGAAATACGGGTGGGGTTCGGGTTAATGTTTAATGGATAGCTTCGGGGTTGAGTCAGGTTTGTAGCTAAACCAAAACTATATGCAGAGGCTACGCTGCTTTCATAGACGCACACACACACACATTATTGCACACAGATACCAGAGATCGCGCAGCACACAAACCGCACAGAAACTTTTATTAGTAAAATAGCTTCGATGGGCGACTGACTCGCAACGTTATATTTCTATAACGGGGGGGGGGGGGGGTAAAATCGCTGTTTTGAAGTAACTAAGCCTCATTGCTTGTAGAGAGAGACGCGCAGATGCAGGTTCACATGCATTGGCAACTTTCATCCCTCTGTCTCCCTCTCTCGCTAATTCAAAGAAATTATTAATTAATTCAAATAAATACGATCTTATTTAAGATCTTAAGTCTGGTTTAAAGTAGGCCGAATTCTAACAAGCCTTAACTGACAAAAATTTGCATAATTTGCATGGTGGAAGAATTATGGTCTTGTCCATACAACATTCATAAACTCGGCAGAATGTATGCTACTGCTGCACCTGATGCTCACAAACTTTCATAACTGGTAAGTGTTTGTTATTTTGCCTTGAATTAATCTGTTTCTTTGTGTATTTGTTTACTGACCGTTACATGCAATCGTGAAATGCAGCCTTTGTTTTTTTCTTTTTTCTTTTTTTTTAGTTGGCTATTCGTTGTGGGGGGAAAACGATTTCAGGTTCGGGTCAGGTTCGGGCTCTAAATTTAACTGTGCCGTTCAGGTCGGGTTGGGTCGGGTCAGACGATCTCGAGTACGGGCAGGGTTCGGGCTTCAATTTAAAGCCTGTGCAGACCTCTACAAGAAGTACATGGACCATCCTCGAAAGCTTCCTCAGCGTGCTGAATGCCCAGACAATTAAGGCAGCGATCGTGACCGTCCTGAGGTCCCAGGAAACGACCACACCCAGAAATGCACCGGTGATAAGACATCTTTAAAAAGACGCAATCGCCCATATTGCTCTTTTAGTGCTGAAGCACGCAGGGGAGCTGGCCACCACACACTCCTGGTGTGGCTGTCTGCAGGAACTTTGTTGAAGCCGCGAGAGCGTGACCGCCGCTGCTGTCGCCGTAACGCCTGCACTCTCGTTCTCTCTGCAACACCGAAGTAGAGAGCAGTAGTGATGCACCACCGGCTCGGCTCCGAAGCGAAAGGATGAATTAATGCGGTGCACCTGCTGCCTCTTATACCTGCGCTGTGGGGTGTGGCAGCCAGATGCGAAATACCGCATGCCAATGTCCATTGGCTCGTTTAGTTACACTCAAAGTGGACTGGTCTCTCTGGCGAGATCCCAATTCGACGTGACTCGGAGTGACCGACTGAATGGGAACATTTTTGTGGAAACTGTGATACATTTTATTTTTGAATAGAAAGTTCAAAAGAACAGCATTTATTTGAAATAGAAATATTTTGTAATATTATAAATGTTTTCTTCTGGCACTTTTGATCAATTTAATGCATCCTTGATGAATACGAGTATATAATAGGTCACACTGAGCCCAGACTTTGAAACACACATCTCAGTGTTTTTAGGCCTCTGCCTCCCTCCTCCCCCTCTCTCTCTCTCTCTCTGTCTCTCTCTATCTCCCTCTCTCTCTCTCTCTCTCTCTCTCTCTCTCTCTCTCTCTCTCTCTCTCTGTCTTTCTCTCTCTCCCTGTGGGTCTCTCTCTGTCTGTCTCTCTCTCTCTCTCTCTCTCTCTCTCTCTCTCTCTCTTTCTCTCTGTCTTTCTCTCTCTCTCTGTGGGTCTCTCTCTGTCTGTCTCTCTCTATCTCTCTGTCTCTCTCTCTATCTCCCTCTCTCTTTCTCTGCCCCTCTCACTCCTTCTCTCTCTGTCTCTCTCTCTATCTCCCTCTCTCTCTCTTTCTCTGCCCCTCTCACTCTCTCTCTGTGTCTCTCTCTCTCTCTCTCTCTCTCTCTGTGTCTCTCTCTCGCTGTGCCCAGACTTTGAAACACACATCTCAGTGTTTTTAGGCCTCGGCCTCCCTCCTCCCCCTCTCTGTCTCTCTCTCTGTCTCTCTCTATCTCCCTCTCTCTCTCTCTCTCTCTCTCTTTCTCTCTCTCTCTGTGGGTCTCTCTCTGTCTGTCTCTCTCTCTCTCTATCTCCCTCTCTCTCTCTCTTTCTCTGCCCCTCTCACTCTCTCTCCCTCCTCTCTCTCTCTCTCTCTCTCTCTCTATCTCCCTCTCTCAAATTCTCGTGGCTGCCATCTTTGTCTGTGCCGTCCTCTCTCTATAGCCAGACAGTGATCACTCAGTCTGTACTTCGTTAGTGTCTTTCTTAATTTGTGATCTTTTACACAGCTCAGGTATTCTGCTGGTTTGTAATCTCTTTTCAGCTGTAAATACAGCTCCATCTTCTTTTGTATTTTAGTGGCATCTTTCCAATAGACAATGTAGTGTTGTTTTTGTAGCTGTGTGATTTGGTTGGGCCGGATTGTGGTGTGCTGGTTTGGGTGTAGTTTGAGTACCAGCTGTAAAAGTGCGCTCTTCTGCAGGTTCTGCTCCTGCCACTGCAGGGCTTCAGCCTGGTAAGAGCTCGGATCACTGCATTTCAGGTGCTGGTGGAATTTAACTGCTCTCTTTTGAATATTAATTAATAGTGGGTATTGTCCTAATTCAGCTCTGCACGAGTTGTTTGGGGTCGCTCTGTTAACTTTTAAGATGTTTTTACAAATTTGGGTGTGCATAATTTCCATTTCTTCTTTTTCCCATTTGGAGAAATCTTGGGTTTTTAGAGGTCCCCATATCTCGCTGCCATATAGGGCAATTGGTTCGATTATTGCTTTTAGGATTTTTAGCCAGGTTTGAATAGGAATTTGGTACCGAATTGTATTTTTGATCATGTAGAAGACTCTCAGGGCCTTTGCTTTCAGTGCATTCACAGCCAGGTTGAAGCTTCCCGTTGAGCTGATTTTTAGTCCCAGATAGGTGTATTCATGGGTGTGTTGAAGGACCTGCTGTCCTGCTCTGAAAGTGTGCTTATTTTCCTTACACCTGGGTCTCTTTTGAAAAATCATTATTTTAGTTTTTGTTAGATTCATTTTAAGAGCCCATGTTTGACTGAATGTCTCTATGATGTCGAGGAGCTGTTGTAGTCCCTCTTTTGTTTTTGACAGAATGACTAAATCATCTGCAAAGAGGAGACATTTGATTTCTGATTCAGCTAGGGTTAGGCCGGGGGCAGTCGAATTGTTTAATTCTTTGGCTAATTCATTAATATAAATGTTAAACAGAGTGGGGCTCAATGGGCAACCTTGTCTAACTCCTCGTCGTTGAGAGAAAAATTCTGTCCGTTTGTTCCCTATTTTTACAGCACATGTATTGTTCTTATACATGGTACTGATTAAATCGAAAGTTTTCCCTCCAAACCCACTTTCCAGTAGTTTTAGAAAGAGTCCTTCATGCCAGATTGAATCAAACGCTTTTTCAAAGTCAATAAAGCAAGCAAAGATTTTGGTTTTGTTTTGGTGTACGTGTTTATCAATGATAGTGTGGAGGGTATAAATGTGGTCAGATGTTCTGTGTTTGGGCAGAAATCCAATTTGACTTTTCTCCAAGATTTTGTGTGTTTTAAGAAAGTTTTGTAATCGTATGTTAATAACCGAACAGAATATTTTCCCCAGGTTGCTATTGACACATATGCCTCTGTAATTGTTTGGCTCAAACTTGTCTCCTTGTTTAAAGATGGGTGTAATTAGGCCTTGATTCCAGGTGTCTGGAAAATATCCCACACTCAAAACAATATTGAATAATTTGGTTATTGCAGTTCTGAATTTGTCATTTGTGTATTTGATCATTTCATTTAATATTCCATCAATGCCACATGCCTTATTGGGTTTCAGTGCATGTAGTCTGTCTGTTAGCTCATTTACCGTGATTTGGAAATCCAGGGGATTCTGATTGTCTTTAATTTTTTCTTTCAGGATTTCTAATTTGTTTTTTATTTCATTTTGAGCAGGATTTGTTTCAATTGTTTTGTACAGATTTTCAAAGTGTGTCCTCCATATGTTTTCATTTTGAATGGCCAATTCTTCCCTTTGTGGTCTGTAGAGAGTGTTCCAATTGTTCCAAAAGTTATTGGTATTTATTGATTCCTCCATTGTTTGAAATAATTGTTCTGTATGCTCTTCTTTTTTTGCTTTTAGAGTTTGTTTGTACACTTTAAGAGCTTCATGATATTGAAGGCGGAGGTCTTGGTTGTCAGGATCTCTGTGTTTTTTATTTGATAGATTACGTACTGTCGTTCTTATTCTTTTACACTCATCGTCAAACCACTTTTCATTGGTATTTTTTGGTTTTCTTTTTGATGATTTTTTCAAATTGCACATGGATGCTGATTGGTGGAATATATCTGTAATGTCCTTTAGTGCCAGATTTATGCCTACTTTATTTTGTGGATATGTGTTCATTATAAATTTGTCCAATAATAGTTTGATAGTTTGACTTTCTATTGCACTTTGATAGTTTTCTTTGCTGTGTTTAGTCCATTTGTAGGATTGCTGTAGGTTTAGTAAATGAGAGGGCTGTCTGCACACTCCCTTGTTTTGAGCTGGTTTTAGGTAGAGTGTAATGTTACAGTGGTCTGACAGAGGTGTTTGAGGACTGACTGTGAATGCTCTGAGATGCACTTGATCAATGTCTGTGATGAAATAATCTACAGTACTGTTACCAAGAAAAGAATTAAAGGTATAACAGCCAAAAGAGTCTCCTCGTATGCGACCGTTCACTATATACAGGCCCAGTGACTGACAGAGCTGTAGTAGGCTTTTCCCACTTTTGTTTGTGAAGTTGTCATAATTATTTCTGAGGTGATATGAGGGCAGAGAGGGGCAGGTGTTTGTAATATATTTGTCTCCTTGTGTGTTGACAAAGTCTGGTTCATTTCCAGTTCTGGCATTTAAGTCGCCACATATTAAAACATTTCCTTTTGTCTGGAAATGGCAGATCTCGTCTTGCAGGATAGAAAAGGTGTCTTCATTGTAATAGGGAGATTCAGCAGGGGGTAAGTATGTGGCACACAAGAATATGTGACGGTCCGTGGACACAATATCTTTTGGGATTTTTAGCCAAATGTACGATTTTCCGATTTGTATTGTTTTGATTGAGTCTATGAGTTCTGTTCTGTACCATATCAGCATTCCCCCTGAGTCTCTGCCCTTTGTCACCCCTCTCAGTTTGGTTGATGGTAAAATGATTTCTCTAAACCCAATTGGGCAGCCAGTGGACAAATCTCTCCCTCTCTCTCTCTCTCTCTCTCTTTCTCTCTGTCTTTCTCTCTCTCTCTGTGGGTCTCTCTCTGTCTGTCTCTCTCTTTCTCTCTGTCTCTCTCTCTCTCTCTCTTTCTCTGCCCCTCTCACTCCCTCTCTCTCTGTCTCTCTCTCTATCTCCCTCTCTCTCTCTCTTTCTCTGCCCCTCTCACTCCCTCTCTCTGTGTCTCTCTCTCTATCTCCCTCTCTCTCTCTTTCTCTGCCCCTCTCACTCCCTCTCTCTCTGTCTCTCTCTCTATCTCCCTCTCTCTCTCTTTCTCTGCCCCTCTCACTCCCTCTCTCTGTGTCTCTCTCTCGCTGTGTCTCCCTCTCTCTCTCTCTCTACCCCCCTCCCCCCCCCGGAGCCCCTTGTGTCAGTCTATATTACCGTGATCCACAGCAGAGCTGTTCTTGGCAGCAATTGAAGTTTTGATCAAGATGATTTCTTCCACAAACAATCAGATTGGTTAACATGTTTCATGTGCCTCAGAGACCCACTAACTATCCCCTCAGTCTCTCTGTTTCTCTTACACGCGGTCTTTTGTTCACGTTGTTTGCTTCTCCTTGTAATAGTGACCTCACGTTTTTCCACGTGCACGTCTCAGTCGTTCTCGTTCTCTCTTTTGCGTGTTCGTTCTCGGCGTCCTTCATCGTCCCGGACTGCCTTGTGAACATGTTTCTGTGTATCTCTGTGTTTTTGTTTTAGACTAGAACTCTTTCTATATTTAATTTAATCTACTTCAGGGTTTCTCTGGGTCTTAAAGTAACTTAATTCACTAATTAATGGCTAAAAGGTTTTAAATCAAAGCAGAAAGTCTTGAATTCATGAAGTACAAATATCCTTAAATCAAGATACATTTAGTGGAGATGCAAAAAAAAAATATTGTTTTCTGGAATATTGATCAAAATAAAGTTTTTTTTTTTTGAAGATCTGTCAATGCTAAATGAAAACGTCAATTAAGTTGATTATCCATTGCCAGATATTTGTTCTTTTAATCATAAACTCACTTAACTTTCATGAGATTCTCATAAAACAAGATTTAATAACTTTAGGTGTCTTTATATTTACTCTGGAAAACAAGACAATGTGATCAGAAGTTATTCTAAAGTTTGTGATAAGCTACTTAAACTTTTGTTGTTGTTGTACAATTAATTAAAAAGCAATGAAGACCTTCTGGAAGTTGTTTTTTCAAACTTTGAAGCGTTAATAATTCAAGACATTTACATTCAGAGACCATATTGTGTTCCATTCAATTTATTACTTAAATTTGCTCTTTAAAAACCCGTTCAATTTTAATTAAACCTGCAGAAATAGTGTTAAGGAAAAAAGGTCTTCTATCAGAGCCGTCTGTTGTGTCTCAGAACGCTTGAGTTATGATCAATAGATGCATCTGTTTTTAAGAGACGACACTTTATTATGATTTTGGTGGACGCAGTAAAATTTGGGTCCTCAAATAAAATCAACATGATGTGGAATAAATGACCAAACTCTGTGATTTTAACGAGTCAAAGTATGATTCATATCAATACTGTATTATTAACTTCATTCAGAGAGAGACGCCTTGCACATATGTAAGTCTTGCTGGGGTATATTTGTAGCAATAACCAACAATACATTGTATGGGTCAAAATTATACATTTTAATTTTATGCCAAAAATCATTAGGATATTAAGATCATGTAAATGTTAGTGGTGGGCATAGATTAATTTTTTTAATCTAGATTAATCTAGATTAAAATGGCTCATTTGAATTCTGCCGAAGGCATTCAGAATATGTGTGCTACCCAAATAATGGCTAAAAGTAAGTCTTTGAGAACGGGTTTCTCAATCCAGGTGGCGCATTAGACCAGGGGCTCATCTCCTGTTTCCAAAATGCATCACAAACTGCTTGAGAAAGCTGTTCTATTATGATAATTGGTGATGAAAATAAACTATGTTTAATAAGATGTACTTGTGTTTACTAACTGTTTATTCAGTTAAACATGAATTTTGAACTTTAGGCCTACATAAGAGGTCGTGATGAACTGTTTACAGTTTCCATTGGGAAGCTTCTTAAAAATAGATTTTCCCTGAAGCAAACCCGGCGGCTTCATAGCTGCATCCATGTTAGCACGTCACGTCTGATGTGGTAATTTCACAGTAACGTTAGGCATACACACAGGTTCGAAGCAGAGGGTGACACGGGAGTGAATTCTCAAGTTCACATGAGACCTAAAGCGCATCCTGTTTGCTTAAAAGCGCAACGTTTCGTTGTTATTCTGAGTGCACACAAATAAACGTAGAGTCTTTACAGATTCGAAAGATGTATTAGGCTACTTTTATCTGTATGACCAAGAATGACGGAGATTTTAAGAGCAAGTGAGCGCACCGGAGCCTGTCCTGCAGCAAACGCGCTTCCACACGAACACTTCAATAGCGCACATTTCTCTAGGTTAACATCATATTGAGCGGCCATGTAAAGTTGCTACTACATACATCTTTCAGATGAAAAGCCATATTTGAGGTTGATGAATGATAGGTGAGCGTTTGGATGTCCTGCCCGATTGTATTACCACATAGACCAGCCGTTAACAATCTGTCCATCACGGACTGCGAGCCTCTAGTTCGAAGACTCGTTCTCGCCCCCTACAGTGCAATTCGGCTAGGTATACATCCGCGCTAAAATATCAGGGTGAAAGACATCATAGCTTGCGTAGTATAGACCCAGCTCCCAACCCAACTTTGAGAATAGATTAACGGCGATATTTTTTTTATCGCCGATAAGAGTCTCACGTTAACGCAGCACGTTAATGCCGATAACGGCCCACCACTAGTAAATGTCCTACCATAAATATATAAAAACTGAATTATTGATTAGTAATATTCATGGCTAAGAATTCAGCTTTCAGATGATGCATAAATCTCAGTTTCATAAAAAATGACCCTCGTGACTGGTTTTGTGCTCCGGGATCATGTTTAAGGAGAGCATTATATGAAGCTGATTGGCAGCTGTCGGCATTAGAAGGGCCGGGGCCCCTAAGAGGAGCCGTAATCACGCTCAGTTAAGGTCCGAAGCGTCTGAATCAGTCTCCGTGGCCCGATCTGTGTGCGTTTAGAGCCCAATCCTGCACATGTGGAGGGAATGCCACCCTGACGTCCACAGCGGCTCATCCAGTGCTTTGCCGTAATGACAGAAAGTGCCTCTAAAGTAACATGCGGCGGTGGTTCTGATTATCGGAGACGAGGGCCTGCAATATGTCAAGACTAATTACCTGCTCCTGACAGAGCGAGGCGTCGCTGCACAATACAGAGCAAACAAAAGACCCCCCCCCCCCGTCCTTGACCTCTCTAGTGCCGATTAGTCTGCCGTATGCGTATTTATTAATGTTGAGCAACACAAGATAGTGTTTGTGATTCAGTGTTCAGCGCTCGAGTCAGATCCAACTGGACCAGTTCAGTAATCAAAGTTTATTTTGTTGTCATTCACTGACTTGCACCAAAATGTTTTGGCGATCGTTAACATGCCCTGCTATTGAATAATTGCCAATATTCCTGAGCAAAAGCAGACCTTGCGCTTAAATTGCCGATGGAGTCGAGTTGCAGGATTTTGTCAATCACTTTAAATGGATAACAGGATGGTTTGCTTGATAGCCGGTTTGATCAAATAGCCAATACATCATGTGTTCCCCAAATTACTTACAATATACGACACTCGTAATTTCCTCCTCTTTTTTTTCTTAAACTACTCCTTTTTCATTACCAGAGCATTCGGCCGAGCCCACAGGCTTGTGTGTAAAGGCTTGTGTACAATGGCGGTTCAGTTGACTTAATTAGCTAAGGAAGTATTTAAAGGCTTAATTGAGATTGCATTGGGAAATTGCTCTGAAACAGCCAGTGCGTTAGGACTACCCCCCCCCCCCCCTCCTCTGATTGGAGGACGCAAATACTCACGCTGTTTAGATTGAGACTTCCTATGTGAAGTTTATAAACCGAAACAATTGCGTATCGGACTCTACAGAACATCTCCATTCACTTTGCCGCCAAGTGTGTGTACAAAGTAATGGGACAATATACAGATTGTCCCATTACAGTGTGTTATTGCATTTAGCCATACATGCCTTGTTAAGTTATTAAAAAAATATATGCCTTTCAAAATTTTATTTACTGTTCAGCTTTTTAACTCTCTGGTGCTGTTCGGTCAATTTTGACCAGAAATGTTTTTTTTATTTCTTTATGGGAATTCTCACACACACACACTCACACTCTCACACACACACACACACACACTTACACACGCGCACACACACACGCACACACTCACACACTTACACACACACACACACACACACACACACACACACACACTCGCACACACTCACTCACACACACATACACACACTCACACACACACACACACACACTCGCACACACACACACACACACACACACTCACTCACTCACTCGCACACACACACACACACACGCCCTCACGCACACACACTCACTTGCACACACACTCACACTCATACACACACACACACACACACACACACACACACACACACACACACACACACATTCATACACACACAACTTTGAAAAGGTTAAATATTCCTGAAAAAAAATTGTCTCGTGTGTTGTTCTCTGTCAAAAATGATCAAATTTGAAATGAATGACAAACAAATTTCCTCTAGCGGACATCATTATCAGATGTGGAACACAACTTGTTTAGATTTATGGCTTTGCTTTTCAAGCAGTTTTAGAGTAAAACATATTTTAGTAACACTTTACTTAAAGCCTTTTATGTAACTCATAAAAGTAGTGTTAATGCCTGAATTATGCCTTGAAATGCATCGTATGGTTAAAATATATTATAATAAATATTTTTCATCTTTAGAAAGTAAAATGCATTAAAACATGACAAACAAACCTTCAAACATTTAAAATGCATTTTAACTCATTATATTTATTTCTGAAAATATACAATGCATTATTATGAATACCATTACTGAGATGCCTATATTGTCTAATATAAAATTTAAAAAAGTGCTTTTATGCATTTTCATAACAATAAACGTAAAAATCGATAACCTATATAACCTAAGCACTATATAACTTTTTTTTTTGAAAAATAAAATTTTTTGTCACTTTATTACAAATATGCAAAGTGCCTTCTTTAAACGAGACCAAACTTAACGTTGTGCTCACACAATTATTTTAATTTCATTTTCAGGTCTATGCTCAAAATTGGTAACAGGTAATGAATAAATCATCCATACTTCAAATATAACCTAAACTTACAAAATATTCATAAAAAAAATATCAAAGTGAAATAGTACATAAATTTAATTGAATTAAATAAATACAAAAATCTGTAATTTTTGACTTGAGCCGCACCAGAGTTCAGCTAATAATCAAGGAGAACCTGTCCAGTGTAAAACTGTGGTGTTTAAACTGTGTGTTAGATGAGTTCTGGGTCCCGCGATCTTCCAGCGCCGTGTCTGTTTTCTTTCTCTCAGGCGTTCGGCTTCATGTGTCGAGTGGCTCTGCAAGCAGAGAAGATGAACCATCATCCGGAGTGGTTCAATGTTTATAACAAGGTAATAACTTCAAACCCAGCCACTTATTTCTCACTGTTGCAGGAGTTTATAATTGTTTTTCCGGATGTTTGACATGAATACACTGTGTTTAAAGTACATGAGAGGCCACACACATCAGGTTTTTGGAAGTGTCACGTTTGCAATCGCACTACGTAGTGCACTAGCTCAGGCCGAGTGAGAAAAGTGGAGTGAGCGCTGGGAAATAATCCTGATCATCTGTAGTGGAAAATGTCTTTGTGAAATAAGCAGTTGTGGTTTCGTAAATCAGCTTACTGTGCGGTAGGCCGACGTCTTTGTTGAACTAAGCTTGGGCTGTTCCCAATACTCACTACGGCAGTCATCCCTAACACACGGATAGAGGACATCACTGTGTCATCAGCATAAAAACTAGCATTTATAATGATAACGTCAATATGAGTAATAAAAAGTAGCGGTCCCAAAACAGAGCCTTGAGGAACACCACTAGTGATTCCTTAAAGGTGTGGATATATCAAAAGCTAACTGTTGATTATGATTTAATTTATGGCTGTCTTTCAGGTCCAGATCACTTTATCGACACATGACTGTGGAGGACTGTCAAAGAAGGACATTCGACTGGCCAAATTCATTGATAAGGTTGCTCTATCCCTGTAAAAGAGGCTCTTTCTTCTGGAACATACATTCGTTTTCTTTTTTCAATGTCAAATCTTTTGTGTTGTATTCCCAAAAAGGGAAATACTTCATTTGTTAATTCACACGTGTGTGTTTAAAATCATGTTTCTTATTCGAATCTAGATGATTCTGGTAAATGCATATCAAAGAGATGTTTGAATACTGTTAGTAGATACATGTCATATTCATTAAATATCTGATACAACTTTAAATAATTTGTTCATGTGCATTTTTACATATTAGAAAATGTGCATTAAAAATATGCATTATCAATATAATTTATCATACTCAAAACTCCTAAAAATAGTAAGGAATGTCTGATAATTGCTATATGCATTGGGCCTGGTAAATTTCCCTCTTCTGTATCGACGGACACTTGTTCACTATGCTGTTTGCAGCTCTTCAGACTAAATCCCTGCGCTTTAAGATGACCACTTAAGTCCCCTCCACAGGGCACTTGTCGGACGATAGGAATTAGCTGACCGCTCTCTACATAGGCAGCTACTAAACTTAAATGGGATGATGTTAAGTGCTCTATGAAGGCATACACACAAATAGGCTTCCAGTTCATGCTCTTACAAAAGAGTATGATGTTAGTATATTGCTAAGCTAAAAAAAATACAAAAATAGACAACACCTATATTAGAGCCGTTTTGATCAACACACTGCAGAATATTTTTTTTTTACTGATCACAATGCATTTGTGATTGACTAATATGTGTGCGGTGCAACCATGACACACATCCAGATCTCTGAGTATGTCATATACATTTTTTGAAAAATTTATAAAATATATATATTTCTGTATTAAATCATTTCATAATAATTTGTGTACCAAACTCCATGCGTTTAATTTGTAATGAGAGCTGATGTTAAAACCCCAGAGTATTTCGAAATATCAGCAGGAAACTTTTACAGACCAATATTTTCCTTTTAGTCAGTTCATAAGCATGCAGAAGTTTGACTGTACCACGTTTACCATTTTCATAATTTCTTAGGACAGTCGTGACCGTGGGCCAGGAGACATTTTAGCATTGATAATTAAGCGAATGATTGAATAACAGAATAATTCATAATAAAGTGCAGTTTTCTGTTTTCATTTAAAATCTCTTAATTCAAAGCTTACATAATTTTAAACAAGACTACATTTTAATATTATGAAATTAATACAATTTCTGTAACCACTAAAGCAATCATTATCATGCAATATTTGTTTTGTTTGCTGTGCAACAATTTTATGAAAGTGCTTTGGCTTTAAAAGTGACACCAAATGCATCATAAAATGATCAAAAAAAGTATTTTATTTGTGTGCTGTAATCTGAATATCTGGTTTGCATGGGATTTATTTGTGTAAGGAACAGATGCTAATGCGATCTTCTACATCCTCTGTTGAGACCGTAAGAGTCTCTCACGGTCTCTTTTGTTAAAATTCAATTATAACAAGCATGATATTTCCCCACTTTAAAGTTCATTTTGTGCATTAATTTGCAGGATTTGGTAAAACATTTGGTATAAATATGTTTATGTGAGGATTGATCCTGATTTCCACACTTACAAGCATTGTACTAATGACTTAAATTCAGTTTCTAACCGGGGAATGTCTCCACAAACACAGTCATGACCAGTATATCACAAACGATCTTATTAACTATAATACTATAACTATCGTATACTCTACAGTACTTGTTTTCCACTGGTTGATAGCAGTCATAGTCAGAGTTTACTCCTCTATGATGATTTGACCTCTGAAAAACTGGAGGTTTAAAACGGGTCTGTTAAGCTGCATTAATCGCTGGAGATCGTGGGTCACTGAGCTGTTGGTTTCTCCCACATGCCACCTGTATCAGCTTGCGGATCAGTTTTAGTGCTCCCATTAGTAGTCGCACACTGCTCCGCTGCTCATCTGCATGTTGCATTACCAATGTCCAATCTAATTAACTCACTCTTTACTGAAAGCTACTGTTTCCACAAACCTTGGATGTTGTTGTAAAACAGAGCTAGGTTGAGTTAGCAGTAGAAAACAACATCTTCGGGAACTGTAGTCTGGTATTGCTTGCAAGAATAGTATTTATTGCCTGCTGCTGGAAGTCAAATGTTGTGGTGTTTGTGGACTAGCCAGAGCAGTCAAATATCTTCAAATCAAGATACAAGGTATCATGTCCTTCCATTTAAATTTATGTTACTGGGTTAAAATTTCAACCCCAACCACATCGGTGTCTCTCTCCGGTCAACTGTAGGCCTGCGTGATAAACAAACTGTGCATTCTTTGCTCCAGGTCCTCCGATAACAAACTGGCTTCATCTCCAGAGCGTCCATATATTAGCAGGGAGCACTGCACAGGTCACCGAGGGTTTGCCATGCCTCAGTCAAAAGAGATTTTTTGAGAAAATGTGATATTTACCAGACTACTCAAAAGAGTTTAGGATCCACCAATCTACCAGGCAGATTGTACAAATAAAAGAAACTCAACACCACTGTCCAAGCCCTAGTGTACTCAAATTGAAAAATGAACATATTTGAACAAACTTGATGTTGAATGAAATCCAGCCAAAATGAAGGTGATTTTGACCTTCAGGAAAACTTTGATTGTTAAACACAACCTAATTACCATTGGAAGATGGTGACTCAATAGGTGGGTGTAGTCTGGTGCTTCATCTATATGTGTTTTTACACTTCTTCCAATTTTGGCACACTGCACTGTCTACTGGCTTTGGAGAAAAGAAAATCTAAGAAACTGGGATTGAATGTCTGCTCCTGTTTTTGCATTAAAACCACACCTTACCGTGAATGTTTCAACCAAACCCTGAATAGCATGCCGTGCAAATTTCTGACCTGCACCAGTGGTTACCGTACCTCAGGGATGGGCATCTTTTGTCCCCGGGATCCACTTTCTAAACACGAAAGAGCTAAACTTTCTTGCAGAGTTTAGCTCTGTTTGAGTTTGAGCAAGCTAATCACGGTCAGGAATCAAGGTTGCTAGAAAGCTACGTGCAGGTTTGCCTGTACAATCGGGGTTGGTGCTCAACTCTCTAGGACCTTGGACCGCAAGGGCCTGACTTGCCCACTCCTGCTTTACCTACTGGTTGCTCCTAACCTCCTTACCTACCGGGGCCCAAGGATGGTACATGCAGTGTGGTCCAATATGTAATCCAAATCAGATACCATCTGGAAGAAATTACATCACTGGCCCAGGAGCCCAGCACTCTCAGAGAACTTGGTATGAGTGCCAGGGAGGGTTTCCTAGTGCCAAGTTCTGAAAACAAGTTGCTTTGTTGGCATAAACCCTACAAAGCATTGTGAAAAGACTGGCAGCATCACCTGCACAATCTCATTGCCAGACCAGGGCAAGAAAGTGCAATATTAACTTGCTGAAAGAAGTTCACCCCATGGCCAAGCCAACTCTTTGTGCCATTGGTAATGAGTATGAACCAACAGGACAGCACTTCCAAACTAGCTGCACACAACAAGTGCTGGATGTTTCCCATCTGGAGCAACCTCAAGGAGACCAAGCAGAGCAGTTGAGCTATCTCCGAAGAAACCTGGATTTACTAATCGGTTGCTGAGGTTGCCTCATCCCATCGTATCCCCGAACATCTGATAAATGTGATTACAGATAACCTAGACATTATGGTGTCATTAAAACATTCAACAGTGAGTGGTGTATTTTCATCATGCTAGTCCTCAAAAGGATGGAGCACTTCAATTTTGCATCGACTCGTGGAGTGGAGACTCTTCCAGAAACCATTCTTCCTGCAGACAGATGCCTCTGGAGTCAGATCGAGGGCTGTTCTACTGCCAGAAATAGATTGGGATTGCATATCGCTGGCATTCCTGAGCCGGATTTCCTTGAGAGACGTGATACTCTAGAAGAAGGGTTTGGCCAGAGCATGGGCCCTGGATTCTCTCCATTTCTACCTTCTGGGGAGACCCTTTGTGCCAGAGACAGACCATCGACTACAGTGACTGGAATGCATGAAAGACTCCAATGCACAAATTACAGTCTCGCTCCCTTCATCCCTACGAATTCACTGTGAAATATTATCTTCTTTCTTAAATATTGTTAGAGGGGCCGAAGTGTGATCCCAGCTGTCCTCTGCAGATGGTTGGGGTTGCTCTCTTGTTCCCCAATTTCCCCAACTTTCTTTCAATACCCTTATTTGTTTAATAAAGACATACATGAATTTATTTAACTCTATGTGGCACTGAAGTAGATGTTAGCTTGTACATTGGTGTTATAAACAGCTCCCATAGCAGACGCTGTGGTTAAACACACAGATACAGATAAACTGTTGTGTCTCGGACTAGCCACCTGAGGACCGAACCAACAGACATCACCCATATTGCTCATACATGGCAGCTGATATTTGACCTCATAAAAGACCTGAAAGGACCATATCAGTTTTCTTATACCCTTACTGGATAATGATAGAGAAGGACGCCAAGTATGGTGGGAAGGCGAGGAGCTGTTTCTTTATTATGGTGCTTATGCTTTTTTTAATTTAAGCAATTCTGTGTGTAGCCGAAATGAGTATGGTAGTTTATGGTATTATGGTAACATATATTGTATGGTATCATCATGTTAAACTGTTTGATGTTAAAGAATATAAATACCCGTGAGTGTAAACTTTCAGAAGATATAAAGCTGCTAGTTAGTCTGTAACGAGCGTTCGGTAAGATAAGTAATTATTGCAGAGTGCTGGTATTGAAAATGTGCAGTTCCTGGTTTGAGGTTGTTTCCTTTGTTTATTTCTGTAAATAATTGGAGTTTTGTGTATTGTATATGTATTTCCATACACTGGTTTGTGCTGGCAGTGTCCTCCATTCTTTAACCTGGGGATTTCTGATTCTTCATGACTCTTCCTTGGTGTCACCTTAGCTTTATTCAGTTTCTCAAGAAGATTCCTTTGGGCAAGTAAGGAGGTGTAGCCTTCAGTAACTCCTCTTGGAGAGATGCTAGCATAGCCTTTATTTCCATCTGTAATGTTAAAGCCTGCCACAGATCCAGTGGTCATTCATGTCCTAGTGATCCTGTCGTCTTATTCCCGTTCCAGCCGAAAGGTCAAGGCTGGCACGGTCCAGTTAACCTGCTGGTATAGATGCTGTAACTTAACCCTCTGTCTGCTAAAGTCATCATTCATTACTGACATCCAGGGATGCGTTTCCCAACCTTAACTATGGTCGCAAGTTCCGTCGTTACCAATAGAGTTCAATGGAATTAACGACCAGCTATGCTTTTTGGGAAATGCACCCCAGTTTGGGAAAGCAGCGCAAAAACCTCAAATATGAAGGTGGAATAATTACCTTTCTGGAGTTTGATGTCAGAACCCTTGACACTTCACTGCAAGAGGTTCTGCTGAACATAGAATAAGATATTTTGAAGAATGTAACCACACAGTTGACAGTCCCCACTGACTTCCATAGAAAAAAATACAGTGTAAATCAATGGCTACTACCATCAACTGTTTGGTAACATTCTTCAAAATAACTTATTTTGAAACTCGCAGGATTGGAGCAACTTGATGGTGAGTAAATCATGACAGAAATTTCATTTTTGGGTGAACTATCTTTTTAAAGACCGTTTCCACTCGACTAAATGTATCACCGAAGCTGCTGGATTTAGGTTTACAGGTAAAGTTTTTACATAAACTCTATCCAGTTCAGTCCATTACAACAACAGTATATTCGCGCAGCGCTTTTGTTTTTGATTTAAAATAGCTGCTAAATGTGACAGCACCATCTGAAATGTGTTGTTTAGCGTCGGCTAGTGTGGCCAAACTAAATCAGTTTGTATTATATTCATTCCTGTGGTAATATTTGTAAACTGTGTTTATCATTGTACCTGCGATTTAATCAAGGATCTCCTTCGTTTTTTTTAAATACACAGTTCGATTAACACTTTACCTGCCAATTTCCACAATGTGTAATAGAAAAATAGCCTAACACTTTGTTTTAAGGTGTCCTTGTTACACATGTTACATGTGCCCTGCAGAAAAAAAACATAGAACCCTGCCCAAAACACAATAGAAAATGTAATGGTTTAATGGTTAAAATGGAAATTGTATTGGTTTTAATGGAAACTATAATGATGTGTACTGGTCTGTGATGGATTATATTGGTGGGATGTTAAATCCTATTAGAAGGATGCCCAAAACACACTACAAAAATAAATTTGTAATATTTTACTGGAAAAAGCTAATGGTCCATAATGGAATTTTAATGGAAATTAGAATTTCTGTTATTGTTTCTATTGGGCTTCTTTATTTTGTTGTTTTTTAGCAGGGTACTTATTATTAGCACAAAATTATGCATATTACATGCAATAACCCTATAGTAAATACGTGTAGTTAATTAATATTACCCCGTACTTAAATGTATAATTAATTACACCTTAAAATAAAGTAAAACCAAAAAAGGTATTACTCTTTATTTTTTATATTTACTATAATTATTTGTATTACTGTTAATACAATTACTAGCTATTTATTGCTCATTACACAATGTGATCTTTATTTGTTAATTCCCAGAGGAACGTATTGTAGAATTCACGCTTGGCCCAAATCCGACATATCTATACAGAAGTATATATTTGATATTCACTGTCTATCAGTGGCAGATTCCACCCAAAGCTCTCCTTCCCCAAATTTTCTTATTGCACTAAAATTCAACTTTTACAAACACATGTAATTTTGCATTAGAATGTAATGACGTCTTACCAATCTTTCCGCGTTGATTTATCCGCCTGGAAGAGCCTGTTGATCATAATAAAAGCGTCGCTAGTTTCTCTTTCATTAGATGAAATGATACTCCTGAACAGAGTAAGGCACTGCTATCACAAACCCGCTCGGTTAATCATTCCCCACACATGATAATGGGCAGGTTTGTGAGTCTATAAAAGCCTTCATGGCAGGGCTGGTGTGCTGCAGGCCGTTAGAAATGCGTCTGCTTGTCTTTGAACATGTTTTTGGGCTGATAAGCATTGCTTCAATTCGCTCTTTATGCTTTGTATTATTCTGCTGATTTTCAGAGACCATGGTTTTAATTAATTCGTGCTAGTTTTTACTTTCTTCGTTTATTTTGTATTATATATAGATTTTGTCTAAAAGTTTATTTGGGGGGGGGGGCACAATGTTGTTGTGTAATCAAAACAACATTGGGTTGTGATTAATCACTAATGTCCTAATATTGCTTCTCGTGAATTGTGTGATTTAAGTATTCCGCATTGTTTTAACTACACGTCTTTTAAATCAATGTTATGGTTGTTCTGTCTTATCAAGCGTGCCATCTTCCTTTTCCACACAACCTTGTGACATAATTATTACACAATACAAAGTGCAATGACTGTATAACATAGAAACTCTTTTGATGTTTATACCGATGGATTATGATTAAACATACACATCGTTTAAATCTTAAGTGCTATTTCAGGCTAAATGTTGTATTTTTATTGTCATACATGTAGATTGCTACACTGAACTGATAAATCATTTTCCAAGTAATAATAGGCTAATAATTTAATATTGTCAAATGAGATTCATATAGAAGCGCCATACTAAATATCACATTATTGTTATAGTTATTGTAAAACAAGCTGTGTTTATCTGAGCCGAACCTTCACAATATTGCCGTTAGCGTGACCCGGATGAGCCCGATTCACTGATATTAAACTCGAATTTTAAAAAGTAGCCTAAATATAGATGTTTCAATATTTTGCGTTATCCGATGAAACTTTCACAATTCAGTTATTGTTATAATATATATTATAATAGGTGTTCCAAATACTTAAAAACGGGTAATGTCTGGTTTTATGTAGGCTAGCCAGTTGTTGTTGTTGTTGTTAGCATGCTTTAATTACATTCAGGCTAATTTGAATAACGCGAAAGCAGTACGCGAAGATTTAAACATTCATTCGCTAATTATGAACCCACTACACTTTGAAATGTAAAAATAAGCCTAATATACGGTCATGAATGTTCGGCTTTTTCTTAGTTCTGTCCAAGAACATTCTGTATTTGAAGGAGATAGCAAAGCCAAAGGTGCTAAAGTATGGATTTCCCAAAGATTGATTTGAGTAATTAAACACGTTGGAGTGACGTGCATTGTCTTCTTATCATAAGCGATTAGAATATCACAATGTGGCTTGACTTCATATCATTGATTGATTAGGCTAATCAGTGGATGATGGTCATTTACTGACAATATATTAGACCTGGATATGACCAGAAACGTGTTTACTTCTTTTAGAGTGACCATATAAAAAATAAACATTTGCAAAAACATGCTTTTTAAGCTAATTAAACAAAAAAACTCCTTTAAATCCAACTGAACTAATCCTAAGGTTATAAGAAAATGTAGTGTGATTGACTAGAATTTGTTTTTCTCCGAAACAATTAAAAAACCGCTCGAGGTGTGGAATGTTATTTCTACTCAAGCATTCAATAAGTGTTTTCCAGAATTATTATAATATCATAAGTGTGGCAGCGCTATTAAAACACGTCAATGCGCGTCGGGTTGTGTACAGTCTGAACGCGACTGAAAGCGCTTCGCTTTGTCCTCGGTATAATCTTCACTTTCCTCAGACAGGCTCTTGTTTGATTTGGGGAATGGGTTTAACGTGTCCTTGAGAAGGCATGTCAACATTGTGCAGTGAACTCAGTCTGGCAATGCAGAGGAAGTGCCCATTAACACGGCTTTTAGGAAATTAAAGGCATTATTATCAGTGGCATTAAGCAAAACATCAGTTACGACAGACCTTCGCCTACATCATCTAAATACACACATGCAGATAAAACAGTCACTTAATGTGGCAAACCGTGATAAGGAAGAGATTTTAAAGTTTGCCTTTCTCTCTTTCATCCTAAAGGTATGCTATATTTGGATATAATTGCGTGCTTTGAAAATTATTTATAATTAAGTGATGGAGCATTAAAAAAGCCAATGGAAGGATTTAGTGCATTGACAAGTGTAATTAATGGAAAGAGATCGGTATGCATTGAAGTTTAGCTCGGCGAATACAAGGAACAAATCCGTGATCGAAGGATTGCACAATGAAGCTTATTTTCGATTATATCCGTTTTTTTAATAATCAATCTACAGCCGCTGATTTATAAGTCCTTTCGACAAAATATTTTAGGAATTCTTTCTTGTGAGGTTTATTCAATCATTACCATAAACATACGCACAATTTTAATCAACAGGGGTACAACATAAAGCTATAACTTTGTTATTTAGTCTACACATTCATATAATTTTTACAAAACATTTTTTTCACTCGAAGTAAGCATGCGGTCAATCTATCACAATAAAACAACGAATCCAACAAACCATCTGAATACAAGAGAACACGACTCATCACGAGGATTAATTACCACGACATGCTGAGCTAATTATACGCGTGTGTTTTGACAAACCATTGTTCCCACTTGGAGCACTGCGTCATATTCAAATTTGTTCCACGTTTATATTTATGTACAATGTATTTTAACTTGTGTTCAAACCGTTTAAATCCAAATAATGGATGGTGCATGATTATCCGCATCTGTATTCCACTGCAAAATACGGCTTGGTCCAAATCCAGTACGGTTTTCGGTTGTCATCCGAGTTTAATTCGTCAGCTGTTGTACTGGCATGCGTTTAGACTCGAACCGGGACTCTGCAAACCGCTATATCCAAAAGATGGATGCTGCTTGGATTTCAGTCTTAAGGAGTTACAGGTGTCCCGGTAGACGCTGTAAGGAGACCCAGGAGGTCCATAGGGACACGTCGACGAGCTCATGGCCGGATTGATCCCGGAGCTCCCGATACCATTCAGGTTACCGATGTTGTTCGGCATGCCGGGCACGGCGGAGTGTCCCATCCCGGACGCCATGCTCATGGAGGAGATCGAGGTCTGGGCTGAGAACATGGACTGGGACGTGAGGGGACTCATGGAATTAAAGAAGGTGAAGTTCTTGGTGGACAGCGGGGTTGGGGCCAGGCCTTTGTTGGTCCAGTTGTTGTAGGTGTACGCGGGATACACGTCCTCGTACGGCTGCATTAGACCGCTGAACTGGGGCAGGTAACTGTTCTTACACAAATCCATTTGCTGGTTCCGCTCCCTTTTCCTCCATTTGGCCCTCCGATTCTTGAACCAAACCTACGAAAACGACGCGTTATTCACAGTCATAATTTAAGCAGCACGGGTATATTTGATGAAATAGCCAAACATAAATTGTGTGGGTCTAAATTATTAGCCCAAAAATCATTAGATAATTTCAATGAAGATATTTAGTACATTTCCAACCGTAAATATATCAAAACGTAGTTTTTGAGATGTAATCACAATGCCATGAGCATTTTAGCTTGTATGTGAGCTAAATTATTTACAATATCAGCGAGATATTTTTAATTTATCATCAAACCATGGAGCAGTCATAACTTAAGCAGCACGGGTATATTAATATAAATAGCCAAAAATACAAAAATATTAGATAATTTCCATTAAGATATTTAGAACATTTCCAACATAAATATATCAAAACTAGTAATATGCATGGCTAAGAATTCATTTGAACAACTTTAAAGATGATTTTGTAAATATTTAGATTTTTTTGCACCCTCAGATTCCATATTTTTAAATATTGTCCAATCATAACAAACCATACATCAATGCAAAGCTATTTATTCAGCTTATTTATGATGCATAAATATACATTTTTAAAATTTACCCTTGTGACTGGTTTTTTAGTCCTGGGTCACATATATTATTGTATTAATATAATGTAATATACATAAATTATATCATAATTGGCAGAAGGAAGTGGGTGTCTACATTTGAACATAAATTCACTGATAAAAAATGTTAACCAAAGATTACAATTTACATCTGTAAAATACAATTCATTAAATTTCTGATATTGTATTATTAATATGATATAACAAAGCCCCATTTTCCCAATAGATGCCACAATACAAAACGAAATTACAATATAAAAATGTAATAAATCTCAATAAATAAATAAAAATACCCTTATGGCTGGTTCTGTGCTCCGGGCTCATAGGGATTGAAAGCAAATCAAAAAGCATAATTCATGTATTTGTCTATAAATTTAACCAACAGTAAAACATGGGTCATTCAGCGAACTAATGAGGATCAGAATATGTTTTATGAATGCTGTGGATTTATTTAAAAGATCGGCCTGCAAGGAAATATTTCTGAATATTGCTGAAAAAGCCAATAATATAATTTTACTTTCGTGGCCTGTGAGTGTAGCTTTTAATCCTTTAAAGAAAAACAAGAAGCAATCCATAGTCTAATAAAAAAATCATAACAAGATACGCACTGAACGCACACAAAACTTGATTTAGCTTATTAAATATGTCATTTTAATATGCAAGTTAATCTGCATCATTCTGTAAATATTCCACTGATATGAGTGAGAAAATACTCTCCATTGGCCTGAAACGCATCCAAGGTCATTCTGTAGCTAATATGTTAAGTAACACTTTATTTTAAGGTGTCCTTATTACACACGTTACAAGCACTTATTATTATTATAATAACAAATTATGCATAATCACATGCATGATGCACCCTAACCATATAGGCTAGTACATTTTGTTAATTATATTACTCAGTAGGCAAATATGTAATCGCACTGTAAAAATGACACCTTAAAATAAAGTGTAACCAAACGTTGTGCTTTTGTAAAATGCCGTGTTTTAGTATTCTCGTACCCGGACTCGGGCCTCCGTGAGGTTGGTCCACACTGAGATCTCCTCTCTGGTGCTCATATCCGGGTATCTGTTCCTCTGGAAAGTGGCTTCCAGCTCCTGCAGCTGCTGGCTGGTGAAGTGAGTCCTCTGCCGTCTTTGTTTCTTTTTCTTGGACTCGTCAGTATTTCCATCGTCGCTTCTCTGCTCGACGGACCTCTCCTTTTCTGGGGAGAGTAATGTAGAGGTGATGTGTGGTGCTCAGTAAACACAGACTGCTCGTCAATCCATAAATATGCAAACACGTCTTATTAAAATATGATTCTCAAACTGGATCTACTTGCACGGCTGTATATTTTAAATAGATAGAAGTTAAAGGCCTATCCAGTGGAAATAACTATCGGCCGTGTTTTAAACTCAGGCCTAGTTCATTGTTGTTCATACTTTCATATACAGATTTACAGTTTATGCAACAGCGTCATAAACGCGCATTTAATTGTAATATAATTTCTAGAAACCGGGTTGGTAGCGGTTATAGCCCTGCTAAAAAAAAGAAGCCCAATAGAAACCATCACAGAAATTCAAAACGTTTCCATTAAAATATAATTAGCTTTTTTATAATGAAAAAGTTTGTTTTGGGCTTTTTCCCAATAGGATTTAACATCCCACCAATATAATCCATCACATACCAGTAGACACCATTATAGTTTCCATTAAAACCAATACAATTCCCATTATAATCTTTACATACATTACATTTTCTATTGTGTTTTGGGCTTTTTCCCAATAGGATTTAACATCCCACCAATATAATCCATCAACCAGTAGACACCATCCATTATATACCATTATATTTTCTATTGTGTTTTGGGCAAGGTTCCATTGGGGTTTTTTCAGCAGGGAGATGTAGAATCAAAACATACAACAGTTGAAATATTCTCTATTTAGAAATCAACAAATGCGTTAATAATAAAGACTAAACATGAGTTTTTGCAAATGCAAAGCAACAAGCGCTGCATTGCTTCTTCAAAATTAGGCCGAAAAACAGCTAAACAAATAAATAAGTTATTTATATCTACTAAAACTTACATTTGCATGCATAGCAGATATGACAGGAACAATATTTTAAACATGTAAATGCATGATTTTAGTCAAATTGGCTTGTTTGCATGCATGTTAATGTTTTATGGGTAGTATGTAAATATATGGGCTTTACCTGCTGTTTCATTATCTGAAGATTCGCTGCTCGAGTTCTCTAACGTTTCTCTGCTGCTGTTGCTTCTCGGTAGATGAAAAGATGAAGCCATGTCCACATTAATTCCACCTTTAAAACAATCATGCGTGTTACTAAAGCTCTCCCAGCGCTGTATGTTTGCTAAAGCAATCCACTCCGCTTTTCAAATGAACAAACACGTGGACAGCCCGCGATCTCGCGCAGTATTGACCTCCGAATATATTCCTGAAGATATGTTGGTGTGAACGAATGGAGCAAACAGCAGGACCCACCCATCCTCTCGTCCACTGTCAGTCCCACCCACAAAACCCAATCATTTCTTACTTTCCTTCAGAAACGTTCAATATCACTGCACCATGTGTCGAGTGTTTTTGGACTCGGGCTGCATGCGCCATGAACAGTAAGAGCTATTAGCTCAACAACTAAACAAACAAATCAAAACCACATTTTCCACGCTGACAGAGCATTTCTAGTCCACCTGAATTGGGTTTATTGATTAAGTTATTTTTTACATCAACCATATTTTGTCCATTGTGCATAATTACTGTAATTCTCGTGCGGTTTAATAACAGTCATTGAAGCAATGGAAGCACTCAATTGTTGACATTAAAACGAGGCTATTTTCCATTGACAATACCATTTGTTTAGTGAGCAGTTGGGCTTTCGCTACTTTGAATACCGGCGACATGTCGGAACCAGCAAACCAAGCGGTGTGTGTTCAGAGGAAAGGTATTTTATATTTGAGGTTATGAACACGTTATTATGCTCAGTGACTTGCCTATAAAATGATTACCGCTATTGCCCAAACAATGGCGGTAGATTTGGAAACATGACGTAAAATGTCCAATAATGAGAAATATAATATGGGCTTGTTGGGACAGTTTCATTGTCAGTCAGAAAACATCTCACTTTCTCGTCTGATTGTTGTTCTGTGCGGGATTTTTTTCAGGTAAGTGGCGACTGCTGGTTGGTGAGAATACAGAATACAAAGCCGCCTCACGGCCGCCTTATAGTCGCTTTACAGCCGCCTCACAGCCGCCTCGCGGACGAAGAATAATCCGCGGCACTATATATATATAACGAATAAATAGTAGACCCAGAAAAGCGACATTTATGACATGTTTACGACACAGACTTAAACCACCAGCGTTCTCAAATTATTTTCCACACTGGAGACCATTTATATTTTTATTTTATAACTAAGAAACCGAAGGTTTATGTTTTAATGTTGTGAGTTTGAGAGAAAAAACATAAGGGCATATGTATAGTATAGTATAGCATACATACCCCCCCCCCCCCCGTTTTTTGGCCTTAGCATCTGACCTATTTTCTATGAAAACGTTGTTATTGTTATCTTTATTGTAATTTACGGAGAACACATTTAGTCAGATCTGACTGTGAGCCCGGTCTCATGTAAATGCGTATAAATAATACGCCAAATAAAAACAAAAACTCGTGGTTTGATATGCAAAAATTGACTTTGTCGTGCATATGATACGCAGTTTTCGCGTGCATATGATACACATCTACCCCACAACCATAATCATACCCATCACGTAGCATACACACGCCAAAGTCTATTTTTGTGCATCAATAGTTTTTGTTTTTATTTGGCATATTATTTATACGCATTTACATGAGGAATAACTAATGACATCTGACAGCATAATGCACGCTTTCTTCTTCTTCATGTATGAACCGAGCCATATCTGCTGTATAGTTTATATGTATTTTCATCTGTTGCATTAGTTTTGAATCATTAGTTGCCATACTCTCGTGAATAATTTTATAATCTTCCAAATGTAATATACCAGAACTGCATCATCGACCTAAAGATTTGTTTCGTTTAGTTTGCATGTTAATTCAATATTTTTTATCAATCTGTAGGCCTATGCATTTCTATAATGACAATTCACGAGAGTTATTTAAACGGGAAATGTTATTGTTGGTGTCCTCTATATTTTAATAAACGGACATTAGTCTATCTTAATTGATATAGGTTAAAGGTAATATAGGTCAAATCGATTTTGTTTAAACCTCAACACGTGCACTTCTAAAGATAAAGAGTGGAGCATATAGTTAATATTTGACAGGAGATGATTTAGGATGTTTAGGATGTCTCGCGCAGCATCAACACATCTGTGACTCACGAATAACAAACTACATCTAAATAAAGGTGTTTCTCGTTTTCTCTCTTAATGAACGTGTAATTACTCGATGCTTCAAGCGCACATCACCAGTTCAGATGCTCAGGTTTGGCCTTCAATTTAGATCATGATGCTCGCGCACGCATTCAGTCACATGTGTATGCGATGATATTAGACTCAAAATCCTTAATAGATGCACGCATAATTATCCATGTACTGCATGTATCAAATACCTTTCGATTTGAGTCTGTGGAATTCGGCATTAAATGATTTGTACAAATACAGACATGTTTGCGAATAAAAAATGTGTTGCATTAATATATCATATCATAAAACATTTGACTGACTCCACTAAACAAACCGGATATTATTAGAAAAAAATAAATACTACTAAAAAGTGAATAATAACAATATAATAATAATTCATATTTTAAGGAAACCCATGCACTGAAAAAAAAAAAATTTTTTGGGGGGGTTAAATATTTTAAGAAAACCCGTGCACTGAAAAAAAACTAATTTTTTGGGTTAAATAATTTTGCAGTTATTAGAAGGCTTTGAATAATTTATGTGGATGTTATTATAATTTTTTGCAGCAGCTGGTCTCAGTAGTAACCGCTAATTTGTTGTAAATAAATATAGGCTGTTGTTATTATTATTATTATTAGCCTATTATTAGTATTATTTAGAGACGCATTCCACATGTCAAGTGAGTAATGCATGTATATTTATAGCAATATGAAAATACTG